>APFE030213474.1:43715-54926 GCA_000404065.3 Pinus taeda | reverse complement strand
TAAAGCCTGATCTGTTTCTTCAACTTGTCCTGACGATGAGCCACACTAGTTGGTTCGAAACGCGTCGACAATAATCTTCTTATGTGATTTTCGCCGAAGCTCTTTTTACAAATATGATGGATCACAGAAGCCTCAATTCTACAATCCTCCTTCCTCTAGTTACTAGCTAGAGGAGTTTGCATGGGCTTGCACTTCTCCATGTGGAACCGCCTGATTTTCCCATTGGCATACTTTCCTTGAGACACAAAAACTTCTCCATCCTTCTGCCACACTTCCATGCCTAGAAAGTAGTGCATAAGGCCCATGTCTTTCATTTAGAACTCTCTTGCAAGGTCCTCCTTGCAAGACTTGATCAGTTGATCATCACCTGTCAAAATCATATCATCGACATAAAGAACAATGATCAATGTCTTACCTTCGACCATGATGTGGTAAAGGTTCGCATCTGCTTCACTCTTGGTGAATCCCAACCCGGTGAAATAGTTGTCGATCCTGGTGTACCAACCACGAGGTGCTTGCTTTAGCCCATACAGAGCCCTCTTGAGTCAGCACACATGCGACTCACAATCGAAGGTCTCTAAACCTTCTAGATGCTCAATGTACACCTCCTCCTCAATCTTCCCATTGAGGAACATTGTCTTCACATCCATCTGATGGATCTTCCAACCCATCTAAGCTGATAGTGCCAACATTGATATGATAGATGAGTACCTTGCTACAGGAGCAAAAGTCTCATTGTAGTCGATACCCTCAACCTGTGAGAAGCCACGGGCAACAAACCTTGCCTTATGTTTCTCAACACTGCCGTCAGCTGGCTACTTTACCTTGTAAAGCCATCTGGAACTCACCACTGACTTGTCCTGAGGTCTTGGGACAGCATCCAAAACATAGTTCCAAATGATGGAGTCGTACTCCTCCACTATTGCATCAACCCAGATTGGTTGTTGCATTGCCTCCTCGAATGAATAAGGCTTGGACTCTACACACTCCCCAACAAAGGCCATGTAACCAGTGTACCGCTCGGGCAACCTCCTCTATCTGCGTTGAGAAGATGGCTATCCCACATTCTCCCACGCATCCAGCATCAACATGTCAGCTTCCCTTGAGCGTTTCCACCCTTCTCTGGAAGATTCATTATGAGTGGATGTCTCCACTCCCAGATCCTCTCCATGCGGCTGCTCAACATCAATCTGAGGCTCCTCCTCCTTAGGAACTAAAAGTTCCTACCTTGCATGAAACTTGAGCTCCCTCTCAAGTGATACTTGCATGGCTTTCTGCTCATCGAACTTCAAATCTCTACGTACCACGGTCCTCTGACTGGTAGGAAGGAACACCCGATAGTTGCGGGGTGTATCAATGTACCCCACAAGTATTCCCAACTTAGCTGTTGGATCTAGCTTCTTCCGGGCATCTTTGGTCACATGGTAATAAACCGATGATCCAGAGAACCAAAAGTGACTCACATCTGGTCGCTTCCCAGAAAAGGCCTCCATAGGTGTCTTCATTCCCAGTATACAATGCGAGCTTCTGTTCTGCAAGTATACTGTTGTATTGCATGCCTCATCCCACAAATGCAGTGGTAGGCTTTGATCATGCAACATCGCTCGAGCTGCTCCCATAATCGATTTATTCTTCCTTTTAGCCACCCCATTCTGTTGTGGGTTATGGGGTGTCATCAACTCCCGTTTAATTCCTTCTGCAACGCAAAAGTATTTAAATTGTTAGGAGACATACTCTCCACCATTGTTGCTATGCAAGGCTTTCATTTTCTTTCCATATTCTTTCTCTGCCAAGGCTTTAAACTCACAAAACCTTAAGAAGGTCTAATCCTTCTTTTGCATAAAGTATATCCAACATTACAAGAAAAATCATCAATAAAAATAACATAGTACCTTTGTTTAGCGGTGGAGGTTGTAGATAAGGGTCCACAGACATCTGTGTGAACTCGCTCCAGGTTTGCTCCAACTCTACTATCTCAATCCTAAAAGGAATATTGTGCATACTTACCCAAGGTACAACCGTTGCATGTATCTGTGTGCTCTAGTTTTCCCTTGGGAAGTCTGGTAGAAATTTGTTGCATGATCTTCAAGGCTTCATGGTGCAAGTGGCCCAATCTTCGATGCCATAGCTCGCCAACATCTTGGCTCTGCACCAACTCAACTTTGGAACTCAAAGCAACACAGTCATCTACCTCCAACTTGTAGAGATTCTTTACTCGAATCCTAATCCTCTTGGTCTGTCCAGTGCCAATATGCCTCAGGAATACCTTTCCTTTACTAAAATACTACATCATAGCCTTTATCTTTTAGCATAGCAACGGATGCAAGATTCTTCTTCAGACCTGGTACATACTTTAAATCAGTCAGGGTGAGAGGATCTCCATGCTCCCTCTGAAACACAACCGTACCTTCACCTGGAACACGGTACTTTCCATCATCGCCCATCTCAATGCGCATCTGGAGATCCTTCTCCTCCAAGTACTAAAAAGATTCTTATCGCCGGTCATGTGGAACAAAGCTCCGTTGTCTAGGTATCAAACACATCCCACCATGGATGAAACCATGCATGCGATAAGAGAGAAATCCAACTCAAACTATGAGGCCAGTGCCTCACCATATGATCCCTTCGAGGATCCCTTCTTGGATTTCTTCTATGGACAATTTGTAGCATAATGGCCCACTTCATGACAATGAAATCATCGCACTTTCGATTTGTCAAACTTCTTCCCACCATGGGAAGAACTGGATTTGGAATGGGATGCCTTCTCTTTCCCCTTCCTCGCCTCACTCAATGAGGCTAGATTTTCCTCATCATCTTGCTTTGATGAGGATCCATCTCTGGTGCTTCTTCTTATCTCCTCCTACATCAGATCTGACCAAAGTCATTCCCAATCTGGCAGTTTCTCTCTTCCATTTACCGAGTCTTGGTAGTTATGCCAGCTCTTAGGAAGACTGAGGAGCGCAAGACTCACCATGTCATCATTGGTTGTCATGATCCCTACACTTCCAAGCTCATACCTGCAGGTGGTGAGCTTGTTCATATATGTAGAGATCATGTCGCCCTTTTCACACTTGATTTTCTGAAGCTTGTCTTTCAGCGCTAGCTTCCTCTGATCATTGTAGTTCTGATATAGATCTTTTAATGTTTTCCACATTGAGAACAATGTCTCTTTCCCATGGAGACTCGAGACTATGTGGTCTCGAACTCCCTCCGGAAGGATTCTCCTTGCTCTAGCCACACATTTCTTCCATTCCACCAATTCTGTAGCATTAGCTGTTGCGGGCATGGGGACTTCTTGATCAATGAAGTGCTTTAGACCATTATCCTCTAATACTGCTTCCATGCGATCCTTCCAGGCTATATAATTCGAGCTGCCATCAAGGGCATGCTCGAGTCTTAAACCGTTGAATGCCATTGGTGAAATTGAGATGTGATAAGAACTCGATTTCTATATTC
Source organism: Pinus taeda (assembly GCA_000404065.3). Classification (NCBI taxonomy): domain Eukaryota; kingdom Viridiplantae; phylum Streptophyta; class Pinopsida; order Pinales; family Pinaceae; genus Pinus; species Pinus taeda. The sequence goes on along the minus strand of APFE030213474.1, from coordinate 51,470 downwards.
AAGAACTTCAAACTTCGAACTTCAAACTTCAAACTTCTTGTATATTGTTCTTTCCTTTTATCACCTTTTCTCTGATACCATGTAGAATTTCCCACTGTAGATCAACAAATTATGCAATATACTAAAGCAAAATACAAGATCTAATTCTACAAAAACTTTGCGGAAGCTTAATCGAATATGAAAAAGATCAAATAGAACACATATAACTGAGAATGAGAAAGAAATCACACATGAACACAGAATAATACTCTGGGGAAAGCCTCAGCCTAAAACCCCAATCTCTGTAATATCATATAAGTGGAAATATGTTCAGATTACACAAAGCTTCAACTTATAAGCCATCCAGCTCTCGGCATAATCGAACAATAAAACTCGCAGACTTAGTAGACACAATATATGACTTCCTCCAACCCTCCAAGTTTCCTATTTCCTTGCGCAGTTTCTCTTGGGGTGCAATGCTACCACCTGTGTGAATTGGCCTCATCACACAATCATCAAACTCAAAAGTAACTGTGCAATCTCCAAGGAATGAATTCCTTCTGCATGCATGAGATATCCTCCATGGAATATTCCTATAACTGATAGTACATTGTCCCATCACCTGATCTCAACTGGGTCTCTGACTGAACTGAAACGCATGATTTATTTATGATAGAATATTGAGTTATCTGAAGTGCAACAATTACATGCATGCATGCATTAACTAATTGAACTCACAATCAGTTCCACAAACTATTGGAACTAATCTAACTAGACTTAACTCAGATAACTGAGCTAACTAATTACAACTCAAAGTACCACTCATCCTGATCTCCTTTAATCAAGGGATAACTTCCTCAATCAATAGAGAAATTGTTGCATGTCTTCACATAGACTTCATGTTTGATTTCATACAACTAATTAACTCAAGCCGAATTAATTAATTATTTTACAAACAACGACTAAGATCAAATTCGAATTTTAATTCTCAATTTTAGTTCAGGGACTAACTAAAATTGGAATGTATCCTGAAATGCTATTTATAGCAGTGTTATTTCTAGCACTTCTATTTTTAGCATTTCTTGTTCCTATTTTTTAACAAGTTTTCCACAAGTCCTTGACGTGGGGGGCGACTTTTAGAAGAGAAAAAGTAATCTTTTCCTGGTTGGAAAAATCATGAACAGAAAAATATCCTTCTAGAAGATTCAACCATTTATCTACAGCATTTACATTTATTTGGCCCTCAAATATGGGAATGTCAAAGTTTACTTGTGCCTTAAAAGGTGTGGAGCCTCCAGAGTGGTCGTTGGATGTGGATGCGTCATTGGTGGGCAACCGTTGAGGGATCTAGGCAAAGTTATCCATCATAGCGTTCCTTTGTTTCTCGTGGGTCTCCTCGAGCAATATTTTGATAGGATCTCCTGCTTCCTCGTCTTTCTTTTCTTCCCCCATGGGAGGTCATTGGGATTTACGAAGCTGATCTTACAAAGGTTCGACCAATTTGAGCCTTAACACCTTATTTCCTAACCTTGTTGAGGACATGCAAAGAAAAACAAAGAAAGAGAAGACCGCTCTGATACCACTGATCTGAATTTAAACAGGAATACAACAAATTACAGATATAACCTTAAATATAGAGATGACAGAAATAACACTTCCTTTCATTAATAACAAATAATGAGATATTCTTACAAGCAGAATGGAAATGAGACTAGCTCAGGCGATGATAGCTTATCTCTGAGAAGAGATGTGGTGGCTACATGCCACTGAACTGAGTTACAATGAGGCTCAAGGGCCTTTTTATTATTCAAAAATAAGAGAAAAACCTAAACAACCAAAGCCCTAACTCGAGGAGATGTAACACCAAGAGTTTATGGGCCCCGTTGGGGTTAGTTGGACAACGAACTTCTCAGGATTGTAACTTGGTCATATTATCTTCGTTTGACACACACGATATCTATTTGGAAAGATATCTCTGAGGACTACAACTAAAAACATGATTTCAATGAAATTGCCCAAATTTTTTTTACTAAAATAACGTCGTTTAGGGCCTTAAAAAATCTCAGGAAGTTGAGGACCCAAAAAACTGCAAAAATAGTAAATTGTGCTACAATTAAGGAAACTGAAAAAAAACCTGACAGAACAATGGTGAGGGTCCAAGTGGAATAGGTAGGTGGCCACTAATATCCACTTGGATCAAAGTATCATTAAGCTAAAGAGATTCCATGGATTATTATTTTTTTATAAGAGGTTCATTTGAAATTTTAGTGGCGTAAGTGCTTCCTTGATTAATTGCACAAGATGAAAGGTATTTACTTGGGACTAAACTCATTGTTGATAGTTTTGAACTCAAAAAAAGGGTTATCAAAACACCCATTTTTACCATACCAATATTTGAGAAGATTCTTCCAATGGAATTTCATGATTTAAGAGTTGCAACTAGAAGAGTGGTAAGCCAAGAGGGTAAACTTGTGGATTTTTGTAATGAGAAACTAAATAAAGACAAACAAATATGTACCAATTATAATAAAGAGTTCTATGCAGTGATACGAGATTTAAAATATTGGAGGCATTACCACTTTCACAAATAATTTAATATGATGATTCATAATCAATCCTTGAAGTACTCCCAGAGTAATTTGTCACATAAGCATGCTAAATGGGTTTCAATTTCGAAGACATGTGCATTTGTTACTCAACAAAGGAGCAGTGAAACCGATGTAATTGTTGATTCCTTTAGTAGTAGGTGTCATTTGTTGGTACTAATGAGTAATGTAATACTTGTACTGGAATAAATAAAGACTGAATATGCTTGTTATCCATACTTTGGCAACACTATTGCGATTCTAAGTGGGAAAGGCCTTACTTGTTTATGTTTATTTGAATCCTTCTAATTATTAGATGGCTTTGTTTTGTTTTAGGTATTTTCATTATGCATTTCCCTTAAATGAAGGAAATAAAGATTGTTATGAGGGATGCACTCAAAAAGGTTAGGAGCACACTGTGGAAGGAATAAGACCTTTAAAAGTGAGATTTTTTATTTTTATGAGAAGATATGTGAACATGTTTGTTTCTCCTCGTTGGGTATGTCAAAAAAGCAAAAGTTGGAAAACAAAGTATGAGGATTCATATGACCTTACCCATACCAAAGGAACCATGGGATGATATTTCAATATATTTTGTCTTGGGATTGTTGAGAACCCAAATGGGCCATGAATTAGTTCTTTGGATTTCTTTACAAAAAATTTCCCATTTCATACATATAGAAACATAAACCTAATGTAGATATTTTCAAATCTTATTTTATTGTGTGCATAGATGCATTGATTTCAATGTAGACGATGATTTCTGATTTGATGTAACTCAATGTATGGTGGTACATTAACTTAAAATGTTTGGATTAACAATGTGCATTGATTTCAGTGTAAGCGCAGAAAAGTGTTTGACAATGTGCATTGATTTTTGTGTTATAGTAATTCAACCTATTAATATTGGAAAGCAAGAGAGACATGGTATGATGTTTACTACAATAGTTTGAGTTAAATAATTGAATGGTTACGATCTTGTCTAGTCAATTTAACGTCTTAAATTGCTCTACATAAATTATCAATCCGGGTATCATAAACTGATGAAGTGTGGTGCACCATATGTGCTTGATTTACATTTTTCTTACTTCGTTGATTTATAGATTTTGTTTTGTTTTGGGGTTTTGTTTCTGTTGATCTCCTAAAGTGTCTAATGCAAATGGAAATCCTATTTTAAGGTCTTAAGAATACTTTTAAAGGTCAAGTACGGATGTAGATTTCAAGACAAGGTTTATGTCCCTAATGGTAACTTCCAAAACTTGGCACTTCAAAAGATCTCAAAACATGTTATTGATGGAATTAGTACTTAAGCAAAAGTGTAAGTATGCAGCTACTTCAATCAAACAAAATATGAAACATTGATCATGAAATCACTGTCTCTGCTGCTTGTCTAAATACGGAAATAAAAGTTAAACTATTGCACTCAAACAAATCAAAAACTGCAAACTAATAAAAAGTAAAATCAAATCACAACATTCATATTTCTATTCCTCTTCAGTTAGTCTCGCTATGGCTTTCGGATGTAACCGTCAATGAAATGAGCAATCCAATATCTAATTGTAGAAAAGTAAACTAAAATCAAATCACAACAGTCATATTTCAATCCCTCGCCAGTTAGTCTCGCTATGGCTTTCGGAGGTAACCGTCAATGAAATGAGCAATCCAATATCTAGTTGCAGAAAAGTAAACTAAAATCAAATCACAACATTCATATTTCGATCCCTCGCCAGTTAGTCTCGCTATGGCTTTCGAAGGTAACCGTCAATGAAATGAGCAATCCAATATCTAATTGCATAAAAGTAAACTAAAATCAAATCACAACATTCATATTTCGATCCCTCACCAGTTAGTCTCGCTATGGCTTTCGGAGGTAACCGTCAATGAAATGAGCAATCCAATATCTAATTGTAGAAAAGTAAACTAAAATTAAATCATAACGTTCATATTTCGATCCCTCACCAGTTAATCTCGCTATGGCTTTTGGAGGTAACCGTCAATCAAATGAGAAATCCAATATCTAATTGCAGAAAAGTAAACTAAAATCAAATCACAACATTCATATTTCGATCCCTCACCAGTTAGTCTCGCTATGGCTTTCTGAGATAACCGTCAATGAAATGAGTGAGTTGATTTCTAAACTAACTTAACAAAGCAAATGAACAAGACTGAAATCAAAGCATAACTGAAATTGAAAAGCTAAAAAAAAACAAAATTAGCAGAGAGGTAAATCTCATGTCACTATTTGATGCAAAAACATGTAAAGAAAAAACTAATCTACGATCAACCGGTTGAACACACTTACATGAATTAAAATTGTATGAATGGAAAATCTAAACTATCAAACTTGAAAGCAATCAAATGACATAATGAAATCAAGGCAAAATTACAAAATGAAATCTACTCTACCTTACATTCTAATGTACTCCATGACATCTACTTCACATCTCCTTCCATGTTGAGAACATCAAAGCTTTATTCAAATTCTTCAAAATTACAAAGTACAACAAATCTCTCCAAATCTTTCAAAAGCCATCAAGGAAGAACTACAAATTCCAAGCTAAAGAACTAACAAATGAAGGAGAGAGTCTCATATTTATGCAAAAAGATGAGAAGCCATCTCATTAATGAGAGTCCATGAATCTCTCCCTCTACCTCTAGAGTCCTAATCAAAATAGGAACTGATAAGACACATGTCTTCTTAGAGTTACAATACAATTAGGAGATGTGACACATATCCTCATGATCCCATGATTCTTTCCACTCAAATTCGAATTTGGCCTTAGAGTGCCACATAAGGGTCTTCTAGAAGCCTCCTTTCAACCTACACATGTCAACAATGTCAACCCATTTGTTAGGTATAAGCTTATGCACATTATTTCCTAATTTTTAACCATAAATTCACTTAAAAAGGCTTAGAATTAATAAGATTGGAAAAACATAAATGTGACCCAATGATACATGAAGTGGGATGAATGTGGTGACATAGTAGTGAATTGGAGGTGATATAATGGACATAATAGTGGAAAGTGGGTAAATGGAAATGAATGACATTTTCAAGACCCAACAATACCCCCTCAACTGAAGCTATTGCAGTTCTTGCTCATGCATATATATTACTTAACTGGCTTTTGATCCTTGAGCTTTGGCTTAACTTTGAATGATATCATTTGATAACTTCCTATTTCTGCAAAGTGTTTTACTTGAATTGCAACATGGTTGGTTCTTGTGTTACAACCAATTTTTTTTGTTGTTGCATTCTATTTTGATCTTTGAACTTTTCATAATGATATTTTGATTATTGTTGCAAAGCATATCTTTATTGGATTGCATCATGGTTGGTTCTTGTGTGACAACTATGATGTTGTTTGTATCCAATTTATCCTTTAAGCACTTTTCCAAAAGCCATTGTATGCTCATAATAACAATGTAATAGTTAATATATGTTGGAAGCATGTGGCTCATGAGTATGACATGGACATGGCAAGATATGAAGATGAATGTATTCCCCCCCCCAACTTATGGTATTGGCAATTTTATGAAATGAGGAAGAGAAATGTTTTTCCAAAAATTATCATTCTAGCTTTTATGGAATTCTATGGTCAAAAGTTAGAAAATGACGTACCTTAACTTACCCTTTGGAATGGATGAGTTGTATGTGTGGTGGCTGCAAAATTATGATCATATTCTTCTTCAAGTGGCTGAACAAGAGGAGTCATGGATAAAGAGATAAGATGACTTTTTATTGCTTCTACTAAAACTTGTTGAATCCGCTCGAAAATGCTGAAAATAATAGTCTTTATGTCTTCAAAACTCGTTGGCACAATTCCTACTATGTGAAAAGATGTTTTGATGTCGAACATAGCAGGAAATTTTTGACTTAGTGACCATTAATAGATGCCACTATTCAACACGAGAACTCTCACCATTGATGACAATGAGAGTCAAGATGCCCAAACACATCTTGCTAGGTACAAATGAATTTGCCGATGTCGAGTCACCTAGAAGATCTGATGAACAAGGGACATTAATGTATTCCCATTGTTTATCAGCATGAGGACTTGCCATTAAGGCATGCAAGCCTCAAGGTGTTTTTACAAAGAACTTAGACTCAAAGGATTATGGACTCAATAATTTGCATTGAAGCAGGGCTTATTTGCAGAATGAAAATGACAGGAAATGGAAGATGAAAATGGAAGACGGCAATGGAGAACAGAAATGGAAATGGGCAATAAGCATGTGAATGAGCCTCTTACTTTTATTTGTGGGTTATGAATGGACAAAAAGATATGGAAAGTGTATGTGAATGTAAATAGAAAATATGGAGGAAAATGAAATGAATGGTTTATTATGAAGTATGGATGTGATGGAGACAATAGTATCTGAAAGTTTTTCAAGTGTTTGGATCTGATTTTGCATCAGCATATTTCTTCTTTGTTGCTGATCATCCTCTTATGAAACAAATTGGTCTCTTAGAGAGACACCATTCTCTTGTAGTCTTTTGTCTTCCTCTTGGAACCTACAAAAAAACTAATACTTCTTCTGCAATGGAATGTAAGATTATCAAAGGAGAGAGATGGTCAATCTCCCTAGTTATGATATTCACACACAAAATGAAGAATTTGTATTAATGAAACAAGTTCTCAAAGGAAAAATCAAAAGAATTTATACCTGCTTTGGAATTGGACTTTAGCTGCAGAATGTCGACGGTTTCTGTAACTAAAAATCTTGAATAAAAAGTTAGCCATTCGAATATCTTTCATCATCAGTCCAAAATTAATCAATACCTTCAGAAAAGTGAGCAAATAACTTATTCATTTCATTAATTCAAAATTATTATTATTATTTATTTGTGTCATGTGGCAACTTAGTGATAACACACAACTGGACTTCCTTTTAACCGGGGTCTTTTTCATCGAATTAGATCAAATGAATAGGACACCATCCATGTACTAACATTCACCCAGCTACCCATGTGGCTTGTTTTGCTTGATGACACCTGCAACCTAGAGTTTAACAAAAACAGCTGCAGAAAGTTGAACCAGCTGCGGAAAGTTAAATCAATTGCAGAAAGTGGCTGAAACAGTCAACCATCAATTTTCTGATTTAAGTTATTTTCTTCATTGTCTGCATGTAAGAACTTTGTGAATGGTAGTGGCATATGGAGCAAACCAGGGTACCTACTCTTTTGTTG
>APFE030213474.1:4139-43705 GCA_000404065.3 Pinus taeda | reverse complement strand
TATTGCATGTCCTCATGCAATATATATTACATTAACTCTTTTGATCCTTGAGCTTTGGCTTAACTTTGCATGATATCATCTGATAACTTTATATTTCTGCAAAGTGTTTTACTTGAGTTGCAACATGGTTGGTTCTTGTGTTACAACCATTTTTTTTTTGTTGCCTCCTATTTTGATCTTTGAACTTTGCATAATGATATTTTGATTATTGTTGCAAATTATATCTTTATTGGATTGCATGATGGTTGGTTTTTGTGTGACAACCATGATTTTGTTTGTATCCAATTTATCCTTTAAGCACTTTTTTGAAAAGCCATTGTATGCTCACAATAACAATGTAATTGTTAATATCTGTTGGAAGTATGTGGGCTTCTGAGTATGATATAGACATGGAAAAATATGAAAACGAATGTATTCCCCCCTTCCCCCCCCAACTGATGGTATTGACAATTTTATGAAATGAGGAAGAGAAATGTTTTTTCAACAATTATCATTCTAGCTTTTTATGGAATTTTATGGTCAAAAGTTAGAAAATGACATACCTTCACTTACCCTTTGGAATGGATGAGTTGTATGTGTGGTGGCTGCAAAATTATGATCATATTCTTCTTCAAGTGGCTGAACAAGAGGAGTCATGGATAAAGAGATAAGATGACTTTTTATTGCTTCTACTAAAACTTGTTGAATCCGCTCGAAAATGCTGAAAATAATAGTCTTTATGTCTTCAAAACTCGTTGGCACAATTCCTACTATGTGAAAAGATGTTTTGATGTCGAACATAGCAGGAAATTTTTGACTTAGTGACCATTAATAGATGCCACTATTCAACACGAGAACTCTCACCATTGATGACAATGAGAGTCAAGATGCCCAAACACATCTTGCTAGGTACAAATGAATTTGCCGATGTCGAGTCACCTAGAAGATCTGATGAACAAGGGACATTAATGTATTCCCATTGTTTGTCAGCATGAGGACTTGCCATTAAGGCATGCAAGCCTCAAGGTGTTTTTACAAAGAACTTAGACTCAAAGGATTATGGACTCAATAATTTGCATTGAAGCAGGGCTTATTTGCAGAATGAAAATGACAGGAAATGGAAGATGAAAATGGAAGACGGCAATGGAGAACAGAAATGGAAATGGGCAATAAGCATGTGAATGAGCCTCTTACTTTTATTTGTGGGTTATGAATGGACAAAAAGATATGGAAAGTGTATGTGAATGTAAATAGAAAATATGGAGGAAAATGAAATGAATGGTTTATTATGAAGTATGGATGTGATGGAGACAATAGTATCTGAAAGTTTTTCAAGTGTTTGGATCTGATTTTGCATCAGCATATTTCTTCTTTGTTGCTGATCATCCTCTTATGAAACAAATTGGTCTCTTAGAGAGACACCATTCTCTTGTAGTCTTTTGTCTTCCTCTTGGAACCTACAAAAAAACTAATACTTCTTCTGCAATGGAATGTAAGATTATCAAAGGAGAGAGATGGTCAATCTCCCTAGTTATGATATTCACACACAAAATGAAGAATTTGTATTAATGAAACAAGTTCTCAAAGGAAAAATCAAAAGAATTTATACCTGCTTTGGAATTGGACTTTAGCTGCAGAATGTCGACGGTTTCTGTAACTAAAAATCTTGAATAAAAAGTTAGCCATTCGAATATCTTTCATCATCAGTCCAAAATTAATCAATACCTTCAGAAAAGTGAGCAAATAACTTATTCATTTCATTAATTCAAAATTATTATTATTATTTATTTGTGTCATGTGGCAACTTAGTGATAACACACAACTGGACTTCCTTTTAACCGGGGTCTTTTTCATCGAATTAGATCAAATGAATAGGACACCATCCATGTACTAACATTCACCCAGCTACCCATGTGGCTTGTTTTGCTTGATGACACCTGCAACCTAGAGTTTAACAAAAACAGCTGCAGAAAGTTGAACCAGCTGCGGAAAGTTAAATCAATTGCAGAAAGTGGCTGAAACAGTCAACCATCAATTTTCTGATTTAAGTTATTTTCTTCATTGTCTGCATGTAAGAACTTTGTGAATGGTAGTGGCATATGGAGCAAACCAGGGTACCTACTCTTTTGTTGCTCATATATATATATATATATATATATATATATTACCCGAAATGTCACTTTCCTACTGCCTTCTGAATCATAAACTTTGAATATTTCGAGTTAAATAATTGAATGGTTTACGATCTTGTCTGGTCAATTTAATGTCTTAAACTGCTCTACATAAATTATCAATCCAGGTATTGTAAACTGATGAAGTGTGGTGCACCATATGTGCTTAGTTAACCTTTTTCTTACTTTGTTGTTTTATAGATTTTGTTTTGTTTTGGGGTTTTGTTTTTGTTGATCTCCTAAAGTGTCTAATGCAAATGGAAATCCTATTTTAAGGTCTTAAGAATACTTTTAAAGGTCAAGTATGGATGTAGATTTCAAGACAAGGTTTATGTCCCTAATGGTAACTTCCAAAACTTAGCACTTCAAAAGATCTCAAAACATGTCATTGATGGAATTAGTACTTAAAAAAAAGTGTAAGTGTGCAACTACTTCAATCAAACAAAATATGAAACACTGATCATGAAATCATTGTCTCTGCTGCTTATCTAAATACGGAAATAATATTTAAGCTATTGCACTCAAACAAATCAAAAACTGCAAACTAATAAAAAGTAAAATCAAATCACAACATTCATATTTCGATCCATCGTCAGTTAGTCTCGATATGGCTTTTGGAGGTAACCATTAATGAAATAAGCAATCCAATATATAATCGCAGAAAAGTAAACTAAAATCAAATCACAACATTCATATTTCGATCCCTCGCTAGCTAGTCTCACTATGACTTTCGGAGGTAACTGTCAATGAAATGAGCAATCTAATATCTAATTGCAGAAAAGTAAACTAAAATCAAATCACAACATTCATATTTTGATCCCTCGCTAGTTAGTCTCGCTATGGCTTTTAGAGGTAACCATCAATGAAATGAGCAATCCAATATCTAATTGCAGAAAACTAAACTAAAACCAAATCACAACATTCATATTTCGATCCCTCGCCAGTTAGTTTCGCTATGGATTTCGGAGATAATCGTCAATGAAATGAGCAATCCAATATCTAATTGTAGAAAAGTAAACTAAAATCAAATCACAACGTTCATATTTCGATCCCTCGCCAGTTAGTCTCGCTATGGCTTTCGGAGGTAACCGTCAATGAAATGAGAAATCCAATATCTAATTGCAAAAAAAGTAAACTAAAATCAAATCACAACATTCATATTTCGATCCCTCGCCAATTAGTCTCACTATGGCTTTTGGAGGTAACCATCAATGAAATGAGTGAGTTGATTTCTAAACTAACTTAACAAAGAAAATGAACAAGACTGAAATCAATGCATAACTGAAATTGAAAAGCTAAAAAAAACAAAGTCAGCAGAGAGGTAAATCTCATGTCACTATTTGATGCAAAAACATGTAAAGAAAAAACTAATCTACGATCAACCGGTTGAACACACTTACGTGAATTAAAATTGCATGAATGGAAAATCTAAACTATCAAACTTGAAAGCAATCAAATGACATATGAAATCAAGGCAAAATTACAAGATGAAATCTACTCTACCTTACATTCTAATGTGCTCCATGACATCTATTTCACATCTTCTTCCATGTTGAGAACATCAAAGCTTTATTCAAATTCTTCAAAATTACAAGGTACAACAAAGCTCTCCAAAGCTTTCAAAAGCCATAAAGGAAGAACTACAAATTCCAAGCTAAAGAACTAACAAATGAAGGAGAGAGGTCTCCTATTTATACAAAAAGATGAGAAGCCATCTCATTAATGAGAGTCCATGAATATCTCTCTCTACCTCTAGAGTCCTAATCAAAATAGGAAGTAATAAGACACATGTCTTCTTAGAGTTACAATACAATTAGGAGATGTGACACATATCCTCATGATCCCATGATTCTTTCCACTCAAATTCGAATTTGGCCTTAGAGTGCCACATAAGGGTCTTCTAGAAGCCTCCTTTCAACCTACACATGTCAACAATCTCAACCCATTTGTTAGGTATAAGCATATGCACCTTATTTTCTAATTTTTAACCATAAATTCACTTAAAAAGGCTTAGAATTAATAAAGATTGGAAAAACATAAATGTGACCTAATAACAATGAAAGAGGGATGAATGTGGTGACATACTAGTGAAATGGAGGTGATATAATGGACATAATAGTGAAAGTGTAATGGAAATGAATGACATTTTCAAGACCCAACAGATCTCAAATATTCTTTTCATATAATCAATATGAAAAGATAGAAAAACTAACAAATAATGTAAATGTTTTGTAAATCCGACCACTCATTAAAAAAAAAAAAAAACCAAAATTACATTATTTCTTGACTTTTGCAAAACAAACTATAGAATAAAAACAAAAAAAAAATCATCAAAATATGTTGTAAATTATTTCAAACATTAACAATGAAACAAACTATTTCAAGAGTAATCTTGATGCAGTAAATTATTTAAACTACTGTTTAAGATATATTTAGTAATACCTGGAGGGACAAAATTAAGAATTAATTCATTATCAAAAGTTGTGATACCTAAAATTAAATGAAATAAATGTGTAGTATCAATCCTCTTGCAAACTATTGACAAGATTGTCTCCCTTCTTCATCACCAACTAATTGCTAACAGACAATTACATACACATATAGAAATATAACACAAAAATTGTAACCTTCACAAACATTACCATCGAAATCTAAACACATAAACACACAAACCACTCAAAGCATCCAAGCAGAGACGTAAAAAAGTTCAAGATAAGAAACAAAAACAAAATTTAAAAAGAGAATGATACAATCATGTCAAACAAATAAAACATAATGTAAATTTCAAAGTATGAAGTTTATCTCAAACATATACATAATAATGATAATCTAAAAATGTGCCATTGTTCCCCTCAATTGGAACCAGCCTAGATCCATCTAACTTTGGATCTATCATGTGCTGAGAGGTATCTAATCCCTTGATGTGAAAACCTTTCCTAAAATTATATAGTCCAAAAAGAAGGTTTTCACCTCGAAGGATTTGATCCCTCTCGACGCATGATAGATCCAAAGTTAGAGGTATCTAGGTTGGTATTCATAAGGCAATTACGGGGTCAAACTAAGTATTTGTAGAGTGATCCTTTTGCTCTTTCTCTTTTTCGTGTGCTTGCGAGGCATGTGGATTACACACTTTATTTACAAAGAGAAACGATTTTTTCTTTTAATGAAAGAAGAGGTGTTTTCTTTCCCGCAAAACCTTTACTAAATTATTATATGTTTATTTCTAGAACATATACTAACCACTTTAGAATATTTTTCCTATAAGGGGCACATAAGCATAAAAAAGACATATATTTGGTAGTAATATATATACGGAATTTTTCTTTCATGTGGAAAAAAAACTAGGATGCTTTTACATTAGACTCCCTCAAAACAAAAAGTTTTCACTGACTCTTTTCCATGAGACCTTCCATAGTTTTACCATGCCCATAGATCTTAGTGGCATTCGTCCATGTTGCATCTTCTCTTGCGAGTTGTTTCCACTTAACTAAATATTCAAAATGATTCTTCTTTCTAGCCCTTTTGGCATGCTTTTGGTCAAGGATCATCTCCATTTGTGCCTTTTGGGTTGTAGATAATTGGTTCTTCCATTGAATATTATCTTTATTTTCTACATCCTCTATGTCAAGTTCTATGTAGGGATACATGTATACAACATTAAATATATAAGAAGTTCCAGTATTAGGTGAAAATTCAATTTCATAAGCATTGGCTGAAACTTTCCTCAAGATTTTACAAGGTCCTATCTTCTTCACCTTTAATTTGTCACATTCACTCCTTTGGAATCTCTCTTTCCTCAAATGAGCTAGCACTATATCCCCAAATTGGAAATTTGCTTCTCTTTTCTTGTGGTATACCTTTTGTTTGTAGTTTTGGTTGTTTTTATGAGGTTATCCTTTAACTTGTTCATGCAAATATTGCTTTTCTATAACAAACTCCTCCACATCAACACTTCTCATTTCCTCATTTCCCAAGTTCTCGATTAATAATGCCTCCAAGATGCATTCCATATACAATTTGGAATGGGTTCATGCCTATACTCCTATTAGGAAAATTGTTGCACACAAATTTAGCTTGTGGGAGAACTTCGTAGCATTGATTTTGATGTTCATTCAACAAATTCCTCAACAAATTTCCCAAACTTTTGTTAACCAGTTTTGTATGTCCATCTCATAGGGGCTTCACTGAAAAAGAAATACAATATCACATGCATTCATATTGGGGTATAAAAAATGAAATAATATATTGAGCATACAATAGGGGTGTAAATGGATTTTATATGTTGTATAGCAATATGTGTATTATAAGGTATTGTTTATACAATAAATTGGCCACACAGAAGCAAAAAACAAGTGGGCTGGAGAAATATACGTTCAAGAGTATTGTGGGAGGGATAAAGAAAAAACTATGGTAATAATATGTCCATAGTAACCTAATATTCAAACCTATGTCCCTAGTATTGACATGCAATTCATGACAATGTTAAATTCTTAAAGTAAAAGTGACATTCTCCTATATATTTCATTTTCATCCTTTTACTTAAAGTTTTAAAATTACCTTGGAATGACTCTAGATGTTTGAGAGTGGTTCTGACCTCATTAGATTTCATATGGAGAAAGTAGAATTTTAGATGTCACTTAAAATCCAACAGACTTATTAGCTTTTCAGGATTTCAGGATTGGGGGGATTGCAATATTTCCATTGGAATTTGTCATGTACTAGGGTATGGAACTTGTATTTAATCAAGAGAACCAAGCCCTCTATATTCCTTGATGATAGTGACATTGGTTGTCAAACTCCTCTATCATGACCCTACTAAAAATGTACCTGTCACTCAAATGAAATCTTGACTTGACATGCTACGTTTTTCTATCTTATGTGAATATGATATGAAAGTGTAGTATGTAGCTTGATGTGTTCAATGGTCTATACCAAACCAGAAATTGCACATGTAGTGGGACTATTGAGTAGGTTTATGTTAAAACTAGGGAAGGAGCACTGGACGACAGTGAAGCAGCTTTTCAGGTATTTTTGTGGCACTAGTGATTATAGTTTGTGCTACCAAGGAAGACCAGGATTGGACAAAGTTTTGGATATACATGGCTTTGTTGATGTAGACTGGGATGGACATATGGATCGAAGAATATCTACAAGTGGGTGTGTGTTTAACTTATTTGGAGGAGTAGTCAATTGGGTTATCAAGGGACAATCTATAGTGGCACTTTCAACTACAAGGGCTATGTACATGGCAACCACTCATGCAAGCAAGGAAGTTGTTTGGTTACAGAGATTGTGTTCAAGTATGGGGTTGATATAATAAGCTATAGAGATAGACTGTGATAGCCAAATTGAAATTTTCTTAGCAAAGAATCGTGCTTATCATTCGAAGACAAATCACATTGATGTTCAATATCACTTTGTCAGGGATATGCTTGAAGATAAAAAGGTGTTGTTGGTAAAGATGGACACTTTGAAGAATGTTATGGATGCATTGAAAATTTTGTGAGCACTGAGAAGTTTTCTTGGTGTATAGAAACAATGGGCATTGCAACTTGAGCCCAATGACTTGTGCAGTGTTGCAGCCCCCTGTGTGGAAAGAAAACAACAAGTGGGAGAATGGTGGGTATGTGTTATATTCTTTCCATGAATAGCCCCAAGCGTTATATTGAGAGAACAAGAAGATTATCAAATTCATGCAAATACATGTAATTCTTTGTCTCACTTCTCATATTAACTGCTCCATATTGTATGTATTAGGAAATATGGTTCTAGACAAGATAAAATGGAGACTGAAACAATATAACTAAGATAAAATAAGCACTGAAAGTAGTACCATGTAATTAAAAATTAAGATGTAACAACAACTAAAGAAAAATAAATTGATGTTGTTAATGGTTCATTGCAAATCGTAAACCACTTGAATTCAGGCAAATTGTTAACCACCTTCGAATTGTAATGGTTGAGGGTAATCCACAAAAAATAAGGATGTGATATAACCAAATAAAATTGTTGCATTTCCATATATTATTTACATGAATTACAATTCATGGTAATATTTACAAGAGGGATTAGCAAAAAGGGTTGTCACATAGGTTCTCCAAAACCTATAAACATTAGTTTGATTGAAGCTTGATATCATTTTTAGAGTTAAAAGAGAGAAAAGATGTCAAGACCTAGAAGGAGCAAGAGTATCCCTCCTTCCAATGTGCATGTTGAGAAGACATAAACATATAACAACATTAAATATTTGTGACATCCATCATCACAGCATAATGGTTCCTTGAATCCTAAATAATGATCCCTATATTTGAAAACCCTACAAGTTTCTTCTTTCAATCCTCGTGAAGGTTATGAGAATTTGTTAGAGAGAATGTTGTTTAAAGACATATAAAGTGTAGTGTAGATTCTTGCTTGGACAATAATGAGTCTATTATTGCATATCACTACAATGCTCCATGAAAATTTCATGATTAATCAATATTAAATTCATACATTATAAATGCAAAAAGCATGCACATATTGATGATATGTTAAATGTTTACAATGTTAATATTCTTATACTATGGCAATCTAATGTCAATTTTCATCTAGTTGTTTCTCAACATGTAATCTTGAAATATATTGCAAAGTATGCTTCAAAAGTAGAAGAAAGGTTATAAACTTGTCAATATTTGATGAAAATAATTGAAAACATACAAGACATTGGATATCCTTCTTTATGTGCATAAAAAAGGTTCCTTATAGAAACGTATAGTTTTGAAATCCTCTTACCCCTCCTTGTTCCCTACTTGATTGTTGTGCTAAAATTTCCATGTACATTCTCCCAAAAAAAACACTTAAATCACTTGTGCCCCTCTTCACCACAAATGATAACAATGTACATCTATTTTTTATTATACCTTGAAACATCTTCCTTGTTCTCTAAATCCATTAAAACCTTTATCTCTCAATTTCTTTTTGTTTCCTTATCAACAATTTCATTGGTCTTCTCATACTTCTCATCCCACACTTCTTCCACTTTTTGTTTGGAATTGTGAAATTATTTGTAGTTATGATAATTTATTCCTTTAAGAAATTTCTTACTATTGGTTTTTCGTAATTTTAGTTACAGGTTTTAAAACGCTAAATGATTTGGTGCTTCTAATGAAGAAAAGTTTTTCCAACTAATTTGATCTTGAATAGTGATTTTCAAATATTAACATACTTAAAAACTAGTTGAATAGGTTCCTTCTTGTATGGAGAGTGTATTTATGTATTGTATGTTGTGAAACCAAAGAAAGCTTCAAATATATTCATTAGTAAAATTTTGGGGTTATAGAAAAACAGATCAACTTCATCGCACACCCTTCAATCCTATTCCCAAATGGTTAAGTTTTTTCATTTCTTAAACATGTATTATGGGAAGAGTGAAAAGAGATTATTGCTTGAGGAACTACATTATTTAGGAAATAGGTATATTGACTTTGCAACTATTTTACAAATTTCATACCTTCAACTAGTTTGCAAATTTCTTATCCTTTACATAAAGTTGGATTGCAAACAAATATTAAGTAAACCTTTTATAGCTTTCAAATGAACTTTATAACCTAATTAAAATGATTATACACTTTTCATGATGATAACTCAAATGACATAAGATAAAAATAGATACTATTGAACAATGTTTTCACTGTTGTAGAACATTTCAAATTTTGAGGAAAATTTACTCATTCAAATTATAAGACTTTAATCCTGTTGATATACTTTTAGTCTATAACCTTTTATAAAACAATTTTTAGCTTTTCATAACAATGTTTGACAAATTTTCACATTTTTTTTTTATCCAAGATAGTTGATTACAATTAGTGAAATATTATAATTTTCCACTCACCAAATACATCAATCCATAGTAGCCAATCGATTTTTAAAAATACTTGTATGGTAGTTATAAAAAAAGTCATTAAACCATATTTTAGATGTTAGCTATAAGGAAAAGCATATTAAAAGGTAAGTATATAGATCTTTGAATGGTTCTTTTGGAAGATTTAATTATCAAGTTATTTAATTCAATTTAGTTGGTAATGGCTTGTGCCACGTAGGTCGTACACCCTCCAAGTCTCATAGATGGCATCACGACACATATGTGCATATGGAAAAACCTAGTTAGGGGGTAGATTCTCAAGCATGGAATCATCAAACAATGGATCTAGTGGGTCATCAGTCAACAATGGTGGTCTACTCATCTCTCCACACATTGTGACCTACGCATTGGCCAATGTGGTTTGTATGTTATCCAAAATGATATGTGTTGGGTGTGGAGCCTGGTTATCTTCCTTAATGTTTAGAGGTTTTTTGTTTCGATTGTGTTGGATCCCTCTTCCATTGTTGCTCATTTAATTTCCTTTAGCGGGGGGGACAATGACTTTTATGATCCCCGCTCCCCCTGGCGGGGGTTCAAGGGTAGCGCCCCTGAAGTTAAAAATAGAAGAAAATTGCCTTGTAAATATTGTAATTTCATAGTCAATCTGTGTCGTTCATTAAGCAGATGATCTAACGGTATAACTTAAGTTAATGTAGGGTTTTTTACCCTAAAAGAAAACGCTTGGTTTATATGAGGGAATTGTATTGCAGTTTTGTATTATTATTTTGAGCAAGAGAGATAGAGGAGGTTGTGTGAGAGCGAAGAGGAAATTAAAATGGATTTGCTGGAGGTTGCATCTCTTCATTTTGTTGGATAATATAAAAGGAAGGACTAGTTGTTTCTCCGTGGACATAGCCCAAATTGGTTGAACCACATATATCTATGTCTCTCATGTTTTATGTGTTTTTGTATTTGTGTTTTTGCAATATTTTATGTATTTCATTGCTCTATTAATTAATTTCTAAAAATATGCCTAGTCTCAATGTCGAGTTGTTACGACTCCTCTAGCTCCGTTGGAAATACCATGCTCCAAGATGGTGGTGGCAACAATCTCGGAGGTGGTGGTACATGCACGGGGTCCCTATGAGCCCCGACACAATCATAACTATGTCCCTTGCCGAGTCCATAAAACTTGGATTTGGTGCTGGTGTAATATGGCCTCATATGCAGCACAAATTTCGCATATACATGTCGAGAAAATTAAAGGGGCACCTATTCATGGTGGGGGAACTATCCCCAAGCTCCAATGAATTGATCATAAACAAAAGGGGTTGCATCAACATTCTTAAAATATTTGAGTGGAATTAGACCAACATGTCTAGCACGGTGGTCAAGAGGGATGTCAAACAACTCTGCACGCATATCAATGTCCTTGGTGGAAGATTTCATTGCCTCATAAGTATCTAGGCTTCTAACCTCTTGCCTTCTAATCCTATGTATGGCATGTAGGAGGTCGTCATTTCAGCCCGCCCACTAATAGGTGTGGATCAACCTATTGATGCTCTCTAGCATAAAAATCAAGCTATGTCTAGTGGGTGACCAAGCAGTGAGTGTACCCAAATCTCGTGTGATCCATCCATGTTGGGCCCTAACATCCTCCAATGTGATAATGGTTGTGGTGTCATCCCACGGAAGGATCGACACTACATTGTGATCCTCAGCTTCGCCCTATCAAGGGTCTGCAAATCATAAACATGATTTAGCATATATAACAAAGTAAACATAATAACATATACATTAAATTCAAACACATCAATTGAAGACGATCTAAAAATTAAAGACAATTTCAAGAAATAATCACATAAAGTTTAAAGAGGATTTAAAAATGTAGGAGGTGTACCTCCAACAAGTGAAAATGCTCCACTCACTGTAACATCATCAACAGAGACAAAAACATCCCCTTTGGAATTCCTACTGGTGTTAGAGCCAAGATCTACCAGTGGAATGCAAACTCTGGTTGGGCTACGTGATCTTTCACGATCCCGACCATGTATAATTGACCCCCCACACTCCAACAACCTACTGTTGAGAACTGTATGGGAGATGGATCTGCATAAATTTAGTTGGAAGGGGATTGATTATAAGAGTTGTAGAGTTAATGAATAGAATACAATCAAAATATATAGGAATAGAAGCAATAGAGTTTTATTCTAGGTATATAAGAGTCATCTAAGTTGTATAAGCTTCCACCGCAGACCTTTAGAATTGAAACAAAATTATTACATATAATACATAGAAACTAATCCAAGGAAAAAATGTTGACTAAAGAATGTTGACAAGAAAACCATTTCTAAACTCAAGTAGAGTATTCTAGCCTTCCTAAACTTTAGAGTCCCTTTTTTGATAATTTATCAACCAAAATATTGAGTTCCATGTAAACACAATTGAAAGAAGTGATCAAATCTAACTTGACACTTTTTCCCATTTCTAAATAATGCATTTTATTCATAGAGCATAAATATGTAAATGTATGTAAAAATTTGAAATAAACCTATTTGCAAAACTAATAAAATTTCATGCCAACCAAATACTCCATAAGATAAGTTCTTATAATGTTGACTTTGACACACGACATGTACTAGGTGCAAGCACATGAAGACAATGTTTATGGTACAATATACTATATAATGAAACAATTTGGTACATTAGAAAAGAATCAAAATGCTTTTATTCACTTTAAACACACTTTTCATCATGAATTTAATGTATGTATCAATGCATTGTTGAAACTTGACATTGCATAAGAGATGACATTATCATAACCTTTTTTTTACATTAAAAATAATACATAAATATCATTAATGATTTGTTAAAGTATATATGTTGAATCTCATAATGCCTGAAGCTTCCATCATCTCATATTGCATTGGATTGTAAGCAATATAATTTACAATACAAATAAACTAAATCCATAATTTAAGTTTTACCATTATGATATTCCCTAACTATCATAATTTTCATTTTATTAGTAAAAACCATTACAAAAGATAATACATATTTTATTAATAAAAAATATATCTATGGGTTATATAATTATATATAGATATATAATCCCCTTCTCTCTTTATATATATCTATATATATAAGTTGTCTTTAAGTGCGATTTTTTGAATTTTTGGACGGATTTTTGGCCGAAATCTAGTGAAAAAAAGTGTGGCCAAATCTTGATTTGTGTTATTTAAACTTATTTTTGGACTACATATATAGATTCAGCACGCACAAAAACCTGAGGCATTTTGATTGTGAAGAGATCACCCATAAACCATGTGATTTCAATGAATCCTTGTTAGATTCTAAACAAATTAGATCTAAAAATAAATCAAAGTCGCACTTAAAGACTCTAGATATTAAACTAAATATTGTTAATAAAATTTAATTAAATAACAAAAATTTTCTAATTTGAAATTCAAAGTTAATATTTTAATTAACTAATTAATTTTTTAAAACAAAATTACTTTATTTTTATTTAAAAAATATATTTAAAATTTAAATTTATATATATATATATATATTATATATAATCTATATATATTATATTTATTTATTATTTATTTATTTTGATAAATAGAAGTTCACCATGAACAACCATATTCATTATTTCAATCTAAACTCCTAATTATTATGGTTTTCGCGATCTCTAATCCAATAGATAATATAATAATGGTATATCCAATGATAAATTTATTTATTTATTGGTTATAATTTGATTGTTTTATGTTTCAGAGTTTTTTTGGGCATATTTTTGGTCAAATTTGTTTGAAATTTGACTAGAATCATAGGTTTGAACTTTGAACTTTGTCGAATTCATTTATCCATTTAAAAATCGTGTAATCTAACTTATAGACGAAATGACCTTTTCCATGACATTTTTTTTTTGGTTAATTTTACCCAAAATCCGGTCGAAATTTTCAAAATCTTCAATTCAAGTTGTTTAATCTGTAGAAGTCATTTATGCATTCAAAAATGTATTTTAAACAACAAAAAATCACATTCTTCCTTGAAATTAAACTGTCGAATTCTAGTGAAGAAGATTATTTCATCGATAAGTTAGACTACACCTTTAAAAATGCATTTTAAATAACAAAAAATCAAAATTTGTTGAGAATTTGTTTCACTAAATTCCTAAGAAAAAACTTCAAACTAAAATAATTAGAAAATAATTGTTACCATTCAAAAAAAAAATCATAATAAGCATGATATCATTACAATTATTAAAAACTTAAATGAAATAAATTTTTAAAACCTAAATTATACTTATTCACGGTTTCCTTGGTGGTTTTCAAGGGTTATCAATGGATTTCTTGGTGGTTTTCAAGGGTTATCAATGGTTTTCTTGGTGGTTTCCAAGGGTTATCAATGGTTTTATTGGTGGTTTTCAATGGTTTTGTTGTTTGTTTTTTGTTGTTTTTGTATGGCGGGTTTTCATTTAAAGAAAAATTAATTAACATAAGCAAAAAATGGTAGAAAGCGTACCTCGACTTCCAGACGGAGGTTGGGTCAAGATTTTGACACGTTGTTGGGGTCGCTGGGTGGTTGGATCGAGCTCCTCCATCCTCAGTCGAGCTTCTCAACTCTCAGTTGAGCTGCAATTTTCCTCGCAATTTGTGCAAAATGGCTTGCGCAGACTGCAGATGATTCTTTTATTAACAAATAGAGGCTTCATCGATCCCATAGCTTGATCAAGATACAATGCTTGATTGAGCCACAATTTTACATTCCGTGCCCAAGTTGTATTGGCAGGAAATTTCAAAAAATATGCTCAATAGAGCACTTAACTTGATCAAGCTCCTAGATAAACTTGGATTACACATGAGCCCAATAGAACGCTAAAAGATCGCTCAATCGAGTGCTTAAAAATGGCTCAATTTAGTTGATTTTCTTCACCCCAAAGCGCCCTCACTTACCAAAAAGTGTAACCGGGCTTCATGCATAGACCCCTAACTTAAGGAAAAACACATATTAATATTGTCTCATTGAGCTAATAGAAACTTAGGAAAAGTAAAGTAATTTACTTTAGTGAGTAAGTTTTAATCTTAACCATTGATCTCAAGTGAGGATAGATATAATATTTGTCGTTAATCACTTTGAGATTAGGATTAGCATTAGGGTGTTTTCTCAATGTAAAGTTATAAAAGCGAGTATGAGGAGAGGAGATAGACACAACAACAACACAAGATTGATATTGATATCTCAGTGAGTTATGTTGGGTTTAAGGGAACGCAGAGTAGCTGGATATCTAGATTTCTAGGAGAATGATCAATAATCTAAGGCATATCTATTGGATTAGATCTAGGTTATTGTATCTTTATTTTCTTAGATGAGACATTATTGCAAGACGAGAGCCCACATAAATTTGGACTTTTTAATGAAAATCTTGTTGGGTAGAAATTTGTTTGTATTATTGTAATTGATATTGTTATTTGTTTCCACTAAATATTTTGTTAGGAACCTAGTTATGTGTTTTCAATAAGTTTTTGCTAAGAATTAAATGTTGAGTTCTAGTTTCAAGGAAATATAACACTTTTAGTGCTCTATTTTCTTCTTCATAGGAAATATTGAGAGTAAAAAATCTATTTTTCAACGTATAAATCTTAGCTATAATCTTATTACGATTTTCATTATCATACATGATGCATTCATTGTTTTTAAAAACAACAAGATATCCCTTTTCAATAAGTTTCCCCACACTCAACAAATTATGTGCTAAACCAACATATAAATGATCATTAATATGTTTTATTTTACCACATTTTGTGTTTATTGCAATTGTTCCTTTACCTTTAGCTTCCATCAGCTTGTCATCTCCTAAAAGAACTTCAGATTTAGTAGATGCATCTATCCAAAAGCCATACCTCCTTAGAAACCTTATTAGCTGAATCAAAAGCTAACATTGCCCGCGTCTTGTTTTTCTTCAGAGAAGTGAGTTTGTTGTTTTTGTTTTTCCTAGCAATTGTATTCATAATGGCCAAAACTTTTACAATAAAATTATTGAACTTGGGATTTTCCATATCGTTTACCTTCATCATTACTATAATTATTTCTCCCTTTGTTACTTGTAGGAAAACTTCTTCCTTGACCTTTGCCTCTATATGCTTGTCCTTTTCCTCTTCCACGAGTGTTCATAATCTCCTCATGGGGAAAATTCTCAACTTCCTGACCTTTAGTGATTAGAAATATTGGCGTTTGCTGAAAAATATTGCTCAAAATATTTTTTAGCGGATCTATTCATCCTTTTCTCATGAGATTGAAGAGATCCCATAAACTCATCACAAACTATAGAGTTAAATTTTTTACTCTTCAATAGCAATAACAACAACATCAAATTTTGTAAGAAGACTTCTTAAAAAAAATTCAACAATTTTTTAATCTCTTAAATCTTCTCTATACAATCTAATTTGATTCACTATTCCCATAACTCTAGTGAAAAAATCTTGCATAAACTCAAAATTGCATGCAAATAGTTTCAAATTCTCTTTTGAGAGATTTCGGTTTAACAACTTTTACCTTATATATTCCTTGATATGCTTGTTGTAGCACATCACATGCCTCCTTTGATTTTGTTGTTGCAATAAGTCTTGGAAAACAGGAATCATGCACTACTCGTTGGATGGAAAAAGAGCTTTTGAGTCTTTTTTCCAATTGTCTCTCATCTTTTCTCTTTGGAATTGGGTCTAACCTACAAGATCTTGAGCATCCACTAGTTTTGTATGACCATTTTCCACCAAATCACTCAAATCTTGTGAAAGAAACATTATCTTCATTATAATGCTCCAAAAATCGTAATTCTCGCCTTTAATGATTGGTATTTAAGGCTGGTGAATATTAAGATCATTGTTGTTATTGCCTATTTGTTTAAATGCTCTAGTACTCCTGTCAAACAAGTTTCACAAACAATTAGATGTTGTCCACTAATAAAACGTGGCTCCAATACCAAAATATAGAAAGAAAAAAAAACATAAAGAGACAAAAACATTACATTCAAGAAAAACACAATTAATACAAATGTCAAACATTGAACTCAAATATCTTTATATGATTCCTTGTTCTCCTCCTTAGTATTTATCTACATAAAACAATTATATATATATGAAATAATTCCAACTTATTAAGTGTCATAACACTACTATACATTATCTTCAACAAAATTTATATGAAATAATTCCATATATCAAATAATTCCAACTTATTAAGTGTCATAACACTACTATACATTATCTTCAACAAAATTTTTGCCTTTTCACATAATAAAGGTTTACAATTCAGACTAAAATATGTTATACCATAACATTACTATACAACATTTAATACTGCAACCAATGGTATCAGATTTTAAAATATTAGAATTTGAGATTTTATATACTACTACAAGCTCATAACAGTGTAAATATTAACAACTCTTCACCATTCTAGACTTACTAAAGAACTTGAACTTTGCCTATTAAGTCAAAGATCTTTTGAACTGATCAAAGATAAATATTTAATCTTAGTACGACATTGATTATATTTAAATATAAATATAGTTAAATATGATTATAGTTTGAATAATGAATTTTGTTGAAATTATAAATTTGAAGCGAAAAACTTTCTCTTTATCTGATATATAAAAAACATATAATAATTCATATTAATTTTGAAATAAAAATAAATAAAAAAACACAATAATTCATACCAACTTTGAAGTAAAAATAAAAATAAAAAATCCAGTAAATTAAATTTTAGAAAAATGACCAATTAAGTAGGCTTGAACGAGTAAGAAAAGTGAATAGCAGGCTTCCCCGCCACTACCTTGGCAGGTCTAAAATCTCAGTTCTGGCTCTTAATCGTATAATTAAGAATGTATAATGATAGCCTTAAGTTTCTCCTTCGAACCGTACAAGTGGCTTTAAGACATTGAATAATATGTGGGACAATATGCACAGGTGGCTGATTACAAAATTATTAATTTTTATGATTAACATAAATAGTTAAACAGTTATTATATTTTAGAATGCTGGCCAATCCTGGTCGTCTCTGTTAGTAAATATATAATAATTCGTACTCAATTTTGAAGTCAAAATATCAAAATCTAATCATGTTAGAAGTTCACAAAAATGAAAAATAGTAGATTGGGAGTTAAGATGAATCTAGATTAGTTTAAGAGTATTTGGTAGATTTGGAGTTAAGATGAATCTAGATTGATTTAATATATAGATTGGTTAAAAATACCATGGGAAAACTATGAAATGGAAAATTTTATATTTTATATTTTATTTTTTATTTTTTAAATTTATTTATTTAAATTTATTTTGAGTTAGTAAAACATGTTAAACATTACCACAAGTATACCATACTGGTTGAAGAGCGTCTTTGGTACATTGAGCTTTATCTTTTTAAATTTACATTCAAAATAATTTTGATAATCACAATTCTTGAAGATGCATGTTAGCAATGTTAATTTTAAATATTCCTAAACAACATTGTTATGTAAAATAATAAAATTTAAGTTAAGTTGATTTTCAAAAATTTTATTAATTTCTTAATTCATGCTAGATCTTAGGCTTTTGTGATCTATAATGTTAATTATTGTCTTTCAAATTAATCACATCATTCACATTTGGTCTTTAGAACCATCTAATGCGGTAGGACAAAGGTGCAAAAATCAATCAATCCAAATGTTTAAATAGCAAAGATGCATCTCAATAGTTAGCCATTAGGGAATAAAATCAATCAATCCAAATGTTTAAATAGCAGAGATGCATCTCATTCCGGAATTAGCCATTAAAAATTAGCTTTTGAATTAATAAATTTATTTATTTATTATTATTTTGTTTAGATTTTTTTAATTAAAATAATACTGAATTAATTTAATTAATGATAATAGAATAAGAAATGTATATTAATAATTAAAA
The DNA here is from genome assembly GCA_000404065.3 of Pinus taeda. NCBI lineage: Eukaryota > Viridiplantae > Streptophyta > Pinopsida > Pinales > Pinaceae > Pinus > Pinus taeda. The sequence continues at coordinate 24,767 of APFE030213474.1, read as the reverse complement.
CTAGGTTATATATATTTTTCATTATATAGTTATTAAAATAAATATTCTTAACTAGTTATAAAATTTATATATTTTATTATATAAAAATTGGAGAATATTTTAATGGAAAATTCAAATAGATAAATATACATTAATAAAATAAAAGTAAAATAAAAGTAAAATAAAATAATAATAATAATAAAAAATTAAGAAGAGAGGGCACGGATCCAACTCCTACTTAATTTCCAATCGTTGTCCATGTTAAAATTAATTGTGTTTTTTTCAATTTCAATAGTCTTTCTTAGCTTCATATGATGGAAGTGATCAACCATTGCGATGACCCCACAATCCTTATGCAAATATGATGTTTGGATTTCACTGCATGTTTAGCAAAGCTGAGGAACATGAATCATTGTGCTTAATATCTGTTGCATGTTCTTGGATTCTTTGGTTAATGGAGCGACCAATTTCCCCATTATAAGGAATCTCATAGGAACAAGGGATTGAGTAGAGCCCTTTCATATCTTTAGGGTTTACAAGGTCTTTAACAAATCTAACAGAAATTCTAATGGTATTAAGGGGTTTGAAGGTAGTAGAAACTATATTATTTTTGAGAATATGATAAATCTTATCAGTGGAAGATGGACATTGGAGATTTGATCATCATGAGTAGGTTTAACCCTGGATTCTTTACTCGCCCTTTGAAAAGATTTTAGACCATGCTGACAGCTATAGCCATTATTTTCAAAAACCTTCAACTGATGAGATTCGTCTTCCTCTAAGTGATTCTCAGTAGAAATTCTTAGAGCATGAGAGGCAAGGGTGTTGAGAACACCGCGTTTTTGAGCCGGAAAATTATGAGAACTGGCATGAAGATATTCTTAACTTATTTTATAATTAAATATGGCCTGGGTCACACCAGTCTTTAGCATGGCTAGATTTTTTCCCACAAAGTTTTGAACCAACACCCTTTACATAGCGTCTTACCAAAACACTTTATGGACTATTTAATTTATAACTTTAAAACTATAAATGTATATTAATATTGATGAAAAATTATATATTATTGTTTATTTTTTCATACTATGGTATTATATATAATTTTTTTATAAATTATATATTATTATTATATATCATGTTTTGGTTAAAATTGAAAAATATGAAAATATGTTTTTTTTTTTTTTCATATTTCAAATTTTATTAAGATATAAGATCTTTAAGTTGAGACATACCAATTAGCAATGGACTTGGTAGTAAGGCCTTTGGTCCCTAGATTCAAGTCCTCACTGGGTGAAAAATGTAATCATGTGTAGATATTGTATCAACCTAAAAAAAACTATTTAAAATTATAATAACAATTAAACAAATTTGGAGCCATGGAGGCCATGGTCCATGCAGTCATTCAGGCAGAATCCTACCAAGGTGCCAAGCTGTCAAATGAATGGCAATCCACGCTGGATGATAGGTTTGTTCACCCCTCGGGCCCTTATGATGACATGGCTGGAAATGGTTAGACAAAGGCAAGACCTATCCGTGAAGGCAGCCAAACCGATGTCTACCAAAAGAATAAGGCTCATGGCGAGTCTATGATCTATTATAAAAAGAATATGAAGCCTGTCAAAACTATCCCCCCGCCCGCGGTGATCAAACTTGAAAGTGTTTACCTGTCGGACCACATAGAAAGCCTCCAGGATTATGCTCTGGTTGGCCGATGGCACTTTCCAAAGATGGATGATTCCAAGATGAGAAACTAGCTTAAACGGCAATGGAAACCTCTGATCGGCTATACTCCTATTGTAGCCAGACTACTGAAAGAATGGTATTGATTTCATTTCCTGAGTACTAGCACCTAGAAACCATTCAGAATCGGCCATGGGTTTATGGAAGGAGTTTTCTTGCGTTACATAAGTGGTACATTGGTTCTAACCCGTTGAAGAATACTGCTACCAATAACTTGATATGGGTCAAGCTACCCGGGCTTCCCCTGGAATTGTGGTCAAAGGAAACCTTAACAGAGATAGGAAATGCCATAGGAAAATGTGTATATGTTGATCCTAGATGTCTGGGGGAAAGGGCAAACGTGTGGCCTGGATCCTCATAGAAAAAGCTTACAAAGGAGGGTTCCCTGATCACATTGACATTTTCTGGAGGGAGCTAAAAATAAATCAGAGGTTGGATTTTTGAGGAGTACCCTTCAGATGCTCAGCATCCCACCGAATGGGACACCTAATCAAGAATTGCCCTCGTCGACCTATTCTAAAAAACTGAAAGAATCGTGGTTTCTCCCAGTTTGCAGCAAATTCTTATAGGTCGAAGTCTCCATCCCCGGGAATAGAGAAGTTAACTCCTTCAAAAATCATGTCTCCATCAGAGTCTGGTGGTCAGCAAAGGGTTAGTAATCTCGAAGTTTCACAACATACCCCACCTTCTCTCAAGATTCCAAATCCTTTGGATATTATCTCTCCTTCAATGCCTCCTCTGGAGCCAGCCTCTGATAATGAAATCCCCCTCCCTCCTCCAGTCCCTTAGTCTTTTAAAGATTCTAACAGGGACGTCCATATTACCCTCATCCCATCCTCCTCTCCATCTCCAAAAAAGAAATGGACTCCATCTGGAAAAGGAAAAGAATCTATGATTACGGCTACCCCTTTAAACTCCCCAATATCCTCCCCTACAAACTCTATTGGCAACGACTTGGACTACCTTCTAAACAAGAAATCGCTAGAACTTAGAACCCTAACTATTCATAAGCCGGGGAAATAATCCTCTCCTCAAATAAGTCCAAATTCTGCAAAGAACATTACAGTAAGAAGAAAAAACAATAGGGGCAATAGACACTTCAGAGGGAGGGTCGATGGAACAGGCAGAGGAGTTCGTAATATTTCACTTATAGATGTCCCTATCATTGATATAACTGAAGAAAGGCCTCTTAGAGCAAGCATGGCTGAAAAGAATCCCCAATGACATTCATCATATCCATGAATGTAAGAGGTCTGGGGGCAGACCAAAATTTTTTGGCCCTAAAGAATCTTTTCCATTCTATAAGACCTAAAATCATATTAATCCAAGAGACCATGCATAACACTTCTGTATCAATTTCCTATTTCAGGAAAATGTTCCCCTCCTGACATATAGCCGCTTTAGAAGCAAATGGCCTTTCTGGAGGCCTAGCAGTTTTATGGGATCCTGATTGGATCAAAGCAAAGGCGTATCGATGTTTGGCGGGCATTCTCATCTCGGCACAAATCAGGGGGAATGACTGTCCGATCAATATACTGAATATATACACTCCTTACAAAAACAGATTGCCATTCTGGGAGAAGTTATTTGCTTCAGAAATTTTTGACATTGAATATCTGATGATTGCAGGAGATCTAAATGTCACTTTAAACTTGGATGAAACATGGGGCATCAGCAGGAAAAACGATCCCCTTCCAGATCGCATCAAATATGAACTACTAAGCAAGAATCTTGTTGATATAAACCCTCCCAGAATGCTTCCGACTTTGGAAAATGGAAGAATCGAAGAGGCTTAGATAGCCAAAAGACTCGATAGATTTATCCTACATGCTAGTATAATTGATAGAATGGGCATGCCTTTCTCAACAATTGGGAATGTGTTCATATCTGATCATAGACCGATTCTTCTAGGTTGGAGAGAAAAGGGTTTTAGAAAAGGCTATTCATTCAAATTTAAGAGGACATGTTTGGAAGAACCAGAGTTTAATGATGTTATAATAAGAACCTGGAAAGAGCTGTCATCAACAGAGAATATGCCTCCTTTTTTGACCTTCAGGGACAAGCTGGACTCCATTAGAAAGGTGGTTAAGGAATGGCAATTCAAGAAAAGGCAAATGAATAGATCAGCCCTCCGGGAAATTCAAAGGGAATTGGACAGCATCTTTGGAACCCTAGCTGCTCATCTACTCACTTTCAAAATGAGGGGCCGTATAAAGGAGCTTCAAAAGAAAAAATTAAAAAACTTAGAGCAGGAGGAAGTTTTTTGGAGATTAAAGAGTAGGGAAATCTGGCTTAAGGAGGGGGACAGGAACACAAAATTTTTCCACAAGTTTGTGAGCTCCAGACGAGAAAAAAATTCTATATGGAAAATAAGTGATGGAAAAGGAGGTTTCCTATACTCTCAAAAGGACATCTCAAACGAGGCCGTAAGATATTTTGAAAATCAGTATAAGAGAGCTGAGGACTGCAGGATTCAGGACATTTTATGGGGTATTGATTTATTTCCAAAAATGTTCGATGATGATCTAAATGATCGCCTTTTCCAGCCAGTAACCGAGGAGGAGCTGTTAGAAACAATGAAATCTTTTAAAAGGGATAAGTGTCCAGGCCCAGATGGCTAGACAATAGGATTCTTCATCCACTTTTTTGATCTTATCAAAACTGATTTGCTAAAGATGGTAGAAGGAGCCAGAATATCTGGTAGTATCCATTAGATAACTTCCTCCACTCATATAGCGCTCATTCCAAAAAAAGGGGAAGCAGAATCCTTCCAAGACTTTAGACCGATATCCCTTTGTAACATTTCTTTCAAAATCATTTCGAAAATTATTGCAAAAAGAATCAAAGAAACTCTTTCAAGATTCTTAACAAAGGATCAACGCGGTTTTTTAAAGGGAAGAAATATACTAGACGTAGTTGCAAACACACAAGAAAGTATGTTTGCCATGCACACTAAAAAAAGTGATGTTTTTATTTTCAAGATCGACCTCCAAAAGGCATATGATTGCCTTGATTGGGGTTTCATAAGGTGTTTACTTGCAAAGATTGGATTAAGGGCCAACATGATAAACTGGATCATGGCATGTGTTGAGAAGGTGAACTATGCTATCATTGTTAATGGGATTCCATCTCCTTATTTTCTAGCTGCCAGAGGTCTACGCCAAGGCTGCCCCCTCTCGCCCCTTTTATTCATCTTGGCAATGAATTCGCTAAGCCTCCACATCAATAAGGCAGTCAAGGAAAACAGGTGTCGCCCGTTGAAAATATGCAGGAACAACTTCATCTCGCATAACTTATTTGTAGATGATATTCTTATGTTTGGAATGCTGTGCAAGCTCACCTGGTTATGTTTTTATGACATCCTAAAAAAATTTCAAAAAGCCACAGGATTGCAAATAAACAAATCAAAGTCAGTAATCTACCATAATGATGTCAATCTGGAAATGGTAGAATGGTTATCCTCACTTTTTGGAATAGAGGCGCAATCCATTAAGCACGGAATAAAATACATGGGTTTCCAGCTAAAAGCAAAAGGATATGCAAAGATGGACTGGCAATGGATTCTAGATAGATTCTATAAAAAGATATCAGTTTGGGAATACAAATGCCTATCTTTGGTAGGAAGAGTGACCTTGGCTCAATTGGTTTTAACTCAACTCGCAGTATTCTGGGCTCATTTATTTTTCCTACCTGCAAGTATCATCCAAAAAATGAATAAGCTAACTGCGAATTTTATATGGGGTGGCCAATCAGAAAAAAAGGAAATTTCATCTCTCCAAATTATCTGATATCTCTTTGTCGAAGAGCCTGGGTGGATGGGGCCTGCTGGACTTGCGGACTTTCAGGAAGGCACTCTTACGTAAGTCATTGTGGAGAGGGTCCATGGAGTAGCATAATACAAATGAAATACATGGGCAGTAAGGATATCTCACACTAGTTCAGGCTGGGAAGGATTGGTTCCACATATGGGTCAGCAATATGGTTGAGCTTCTGCAAGATCAAAGGTTATTTCCTAAAAAATTTAACATGTTGTTTCCAATCCGACAGCAAGATCCTTATCGGAATAGACCATTTTCTGAGGGGTGTGGAGGAAATCATTGTACCTGAAACTTTAATAAATTTTTTCCATAGAAAAGGTTTTTTCTTTTGGGACAAACTGATCTCTGATTGGCAGGGATCGATCCCTATATGGAAAGAGGCAGAAAATATGGAGATGCCAGATTCTATAGCCCGAAAATGGGAGATCATCAAGACATGCCTGAGAAACTGCGGCATATATCGCTCTTCGGAATCTGATTGTCTTATTTGGAAGGATTCAAAAGGTATTAACCTGGTTCGTGTTAAGGATATTTATCAGAATATGATTGGTCTAAAAGGTGCTCTTCCCAGTCCTATATTCCTAATTGTCTTTTGGAAATCTAGGTGTCTTTCCAAAATGGTTTATTTTTCATGGTTGACTTTCCACAACAAAAACTTATCATGGGAAAACTTGAAAAAGAGGGGATGGCATGGACCAAGTATCTGTTTAATATGTAAATCAACTGAGGAAAGCAACTGTCACATGTTTTTAAATTGCCAAAGAACTCAACAATTATGGCAATCTCTCGAAAATATTTATGGAATCCCACACATTTAACATGCTTCCACAAAAGAAGCGTTTCTTTGGTGGAGTGGGCAGAAGGATTCCTGGAGGCCGATAGTTATTATCACTTTCTGGAGCATATGGAGATGGAGAAACAATGTTATATTCAATGGCAGGAAAGAGCCCTTCTTGGAAATTTTAACTAATATTGTATCCCTCTATGACTCTTTACCGGAAAAGCCTCACAAGCAAAAAAAGAAGGATCGTAAAGAACATGCACAGGCACACACAATGCTTCCAAGAGCGTATTTCGACGGAGCCGTGCAGAATGGTTCCTGTGGTTGTGGAGTGCACATCATAATGAATGAAAATGTACAATATCTCATCCATTGGAATGGGGGAATGGGCTCCAACAACAAAGCTGAAGTGATGGCTCTTGCTGGCCTTCTAAATTTTTGCTTTTTTCTCAACATTCAGGCAGTCTCAATTTTTGGAGATTCCAAAGTAATGGTGGATTATGTTTCAAGGAAAAATAATATCTACAAGCCTCACCTTATGGGCTGGATGGACAGGATCAGGTGTTTCTAGAGAAGGATGGAAGGATGCACTATTCACCATATCAACAGGGCTCAGAACCAGCAAGCAGACTTATTGTCAAAGGAGGGTCTTCAATCGGAACCAGGGTTTTGGTATATGAAGGTAACGTCTCAAGAGGAAATTTTCTCTATCCAGGATTTTTCCCTTCCAGGTTTTTAATTTCATATTAACTGAATCTCAGGTATGCACTTCCTCTTTTTGTCCTATGGTCCCTCCGGATTTTGTTTATGAATGGTCAAAGTATAATGTAAATTTACTAGTTAATGCTTCCCACTTTCTGAAAATATTTCTCTTATTTCCTTTCTATGAGAAATGTAAAATCTTTGTATCTGGCTGGCAGCTCTTTTGGACTGTCTTTTCTCCTTGAGAATTTTGTCTTTCTGCTGGGATTATGCTTCCCATCTCAAATGGCTCAGACCTATAAATTGGCCATATATAGAACTACATGTAAATGGTACTGATCTGTCTCTTTATATATCTTATATAATACAATCTTGCTTTTTTCACCCTGGAAAATAAATAAATAAAATAAAAATAAAAAATAAAAAATAAAATAAAATAAAATAAAAAAATAAAAAATCTCCTTAATTATCAAATTTAAAAATAATAAATATTTTTTGTTTAGAAATATAAAACTAACTAATTTAAGATATCTCACATAGAAAACCAACATAAATAAATAAAGTTTGTAATTACAATAAAATTCTAATTAATAATTATTTATAATTTGTAATTACAATTAATTAAAAATTTAGATGTATATTTTTATTTAATATTATTAAGTAAAATAATGAATAAATATTATTTGATATATATTGTAATTTAAAAAATTATAATTTTTTTCTCATATAATATATAATTTGAGTTATATAGTCAAAGCTAAGTTTTAAATAAAATATTAATAAAAGTATGATAAAATTATTTAGCTTATCTATGTTGTCTCTTTTTATGATAGTTTTCGCAAAAAACAATACATTTAATCATATCAAACTATGTAATGTCTTTTCCTAAAAATATTTGTCACGAGTTTAGTCTCCAACAATTTTGATTAATTTTTAGTAAAGGTGGAGCCATACATTTTGACTTAGGAACTTAGGAGAAATAAGGGGGTTGAATTAATTCACTAGTGGGATGTGGGGGCAACCCACGTGGGGAAACACACTTGGACACTTGGGTAATTTGAATTACCTTGGGGAGAAAATCAAATGGCTTGGGAGAGGGACCCAAATGGGGAAGGAAGGCCCATGAAGTTATAAGGAGAAGGAATTCCCCAACCCAAGGCATCGTTTGACCATCGAACTCACTTGTGTTGCTCGTGTTGCTTAGCCGAGTTACCAAGTTGTTTAGCATCAAGTTTTCCAGGGGGAGACTTAACCTTTCTTCGGGGGATTTCGAATGCCGCCCTAGGAAGCCAATTCGTACTACCTTGGAGGAGAACCAAAGGAGTTTTACAGCCACATCACTCAACCTTCGATTCAGTAGTGTGTATTTCTGGGCATGCGGGAGGGGAACACACAGTAATGATTTGGGGGTGCTCTTGGGAAACATTTGCCAGGAAAGTTTGGGAGTTGGAGTTACATCAGAAGATCAGCCTTTGGGGAGAGTTTTGGATCGAGAGGTTGTTGTTTTTCGGCAACTCAACTTATTGTCATTGAGGATTACGTAGAGGGTCAATCTTGTGCTCACGTGGGAGTTGGAGGAAGGAGACATAGAGCTTCAATTAGCCGAGAGAAGAGAGGAAAGCCATAGGGAATAACATCTCAGCATTTGGAGCCTTTTCAGCCATTTCCAGACAGGCCATGATTCCTAGCATGAGGAGGAGGACATGGTACTTGGGGGTTGATTTTCGCAGGTCTGAACTAGGCCAAACCCTTTCAAGGTTTTGGTGGGTTTTTGTTGAGGAGCCGGGAGCTAAAGTTGGGGCATTTTTTGAGCACGAGAAGTGGAGTTTGCAACACATCCTTTCTAGCAGGCAACATAGTTTCTGGGCAGTGTAGATCATCCTTGGAGCAGTAGTTGTGCAACACTAGGACCATCGTTTGCTCACCTCAGTTTTGCCACGCTTGTTCCTTGAGACAAGCCCAGGTGCACCGTTCCATCATTATTGTACTTGCTCGAGAAATAATTAATAAAATGTCTTAGATTATCTTTATTTGTAGTGCTTTTATGGGTGTTTATTGATTGTGTCTCATTGTTGGATGTTGGTTTGTTTATTTTCTTTGTATATCACTGAATTTCCTAGTTAGGAACATTATAGTGGTATTAGAGCCCAGATCTTGGCTCAACCATGCGGTATTTTTCTATGAGTGAGGAGGACAAGGAGAATATTACATATAGAAGGAAGAGGTACCGTAGTAGAGAAAGGGAGTTGGAGATCACTCTAGACACGGAGGACATGGGGAAGGCAGTAGTAGTAGAGGGCATGGGAGAGCCCAAGAGCAGGGAAGAGATGGCTTTTGACAACCTTTTGAAGGCTCTGAATGATTTATCGAAGGGGTGGAAGGAAATGCTAGAAGAGATCAAAATGCATAATTGTGAGAGAAGAACTCATAGGGAGTTTTTGTTTGGAGAGACTTCGGGGGCTTCTTAACGATTTGACCATCCTTAACCCACTGCGCAGCCTCCATCAGCGAGTGGGCCAACTTGTGCTACACTGCCCTGTTTTGTGCCTTTGGCGTAAAATGAACCAACAAGGGTCGAAGATCCTTCACCGATGGGAGAGCACTTCAGGGAGTGGTAGTCCATGGGAGTAGACTTCAGGGAGGCACTCTCTTTCAGATATTTCTGCAAGATCAAGCAGAATGAGAAGGGAAATAACTATGGAGGATAGGGCATGCACAATTATGAGTTACAACATATTATTGGGAGAATGTACTTCCCCACCTATGATGGTACTGGCAAGTGCACAACACAGGCCTGGGTAGAGAAGATGGACACTTATTTCTAGCTCAATGGATGATGGATTTGGAAGCCATCTAGATGGCCATGCTGTACTTGGAAGGGGAAGCCCACAACTGGTAGTTTCATGGCTTGACTACCTTGGGGCATGCCAATATGACTTCATATGAGGATTTTACCAGGAGGTTGGTAGATCGATTTGATTAGAGGGATCTGGAGGCTCACTTCAGGGAGCTAACCCAACTCAGACAAATGGGTAACCCAGAGCAGTACATATCAGAGTTCTTGAGAGTCTCAATGATGGTGTCAGACCTATCAGATGCTCGGAGGGTGTACACCTTCATAGAGGGCCTACTCGAGCCCCTGTGTGGACTGGTGAAGTCACGCAGACCCTCCACACTACAGGAAGCAATGACATGTGCTAGAGATATGCAGGGGTCCATCCCCAAGACATGAGCACCCTTCCCTGCATGCACTCCCTTCCCCCAGAAGGGGAGTGATACTAGGCCGCCACCACAAAGAGCAGTCTAGGGACATGGGTAGCTGGATGATGAGACCAAGAGGGAATTCGAGAAGAGGAAGTTGTGTTTTACCTGTCGGGATCCCTTGACACCAAGCCATCGTACACAATTGGAGAAGCCCACTATATCGAGGTCTTCTCAAATAGCGATCAGGAGGATGATGTGGAGTTGGAGTGTGGTGTGGGAGATGGTGAGAGTTCGATAGAGAGGGGACCTCCACCACCACCTCCAAAAGGGGGGAAATATTTTTCTCCATCAGGGGGAGTCCTTTCTTCTTTATGTGTGGTCCCCAAATTTCTGACATTGAGGATTCAAGGTACAATCCAAGGGAAACCTGTCGCGGTATTAGTTGATAGTGGGGCTATGCACAACTTCATTGATGCCTAGTTGGTTCAGAGGAGGGGCATCACTATGACATAGTTTGAAGAATTTTCAGTTCTGGTGCCAGGTGACTGGACTATGCAGTGCACTCGATATGTTCCTGCCTTGACCGTGACCATGGGGAACTACTCCATGACAGATTACTTCTTTATGGTAGATGTGTCAGACATGAACGTAGTGATGGGTGTCCAGTGGCTATACTCCCTTGGACGAGTTACCATGAATTGGAAGAAGTTGGAGATGGAGTTCACCAGACTGGATGGAAAAATGGTGGTCCTTAGAGGCATGCATTCGTACCCACCCCAGAAAGTGTCAACACATAGGATGGAGGCATATTTGTGGCATGGATACATAGCGTGGGCAGTAGAGTTGAGGATCTCACAGGCTGGGAGACAGGCCTAGTCACCACCCCCGAATATACAAGCACTATTAGACAGATACTCAGTGGTATTTGGGGACATCCCACTAGGGCAACCACCAAACAGGGGATTCGAGCACACCATCGAGTTGGAGTCGGATGTGCAGGCAGTGATTACCACCCCTTATAAGCACCCGAAGGCCTATAAGGATGATACTGAGTGGGCCATCAAAGAGTTATTGGCGTTGAGCCACATCAGGCCAAGTTCCAGTCCCTTTGCTTCTTTAGTAGTGTTGGTGAAGAAGAAGGATGGGACCTCACGCATGTGCATTGATTACCAGGCGTTCAATAGGAAGACATTGAAGAACCAGTACCCCATACCCTGCATCAATAAGTTGATGCATGAGCTTAGAGGATCTAAGTCTTCTCTAAGATAGATCTGCATTCAGGGTACCATCAGATCAGGGTGAGCGATCAAGACATCCCCATAGATAGCCTTTCGATTCCATTATGGACACTTCGAGTTTTTGGTCATGCCCTTTGGCTTGACCAATGCCCCAGGAACCTTCCAATCATGTATGAACCATGTGTTCCGGAGGCACTTAAGGAGGTTTGTATTGGTTTTTTTGATGACATACTAATATATAGTAGGACTTGTGAGGGGCATCTCCAACCCCTGGAGGAGGTGCTACGTATTTTGGAGGGACAATAGTTTTATTCCAAACTATGCAAGTGTGAGTTTGGCTTGACTGAGATGCTTTACTTAGGGCACATTATTGGCATAGACAAAGTGAAGGTACATGAGGATAAAATATGGGCTATTTGAGATTAGCCGGTACCCAAAGATGTGAAAACGATGAGAGGCTTCTTGGGCATCTGCACGTTTTACTAAAATTTTGTCAAGGGGTTTTCACAGTTAGCAGCTCCCTTCACGGATTTGACTAAGAAAGGGGCTTTTGCATGGACAAATGGGGCATAGTTATATTTTGATCTCCTCAAGGAGGTGATGAGAAGTTGTCTAGTGTCGGCACTTCCAGACTTCTCCCAACCCTTCATCATGGAGTGTGATGCATGAGGAGAGGGAACCGGGGCAGTATTATCTCAGTTGGGCTCCTCATTTCTTTAGAGAGCTGGAAGCTCTTACCCCATGAGAGGTCATATTCTATATATGACAAGGATATGCTGACCATTATAAATGCCTTGGCCAAATTTCGGTAGTATTTTGTGGGTAACTGATTCAGAGTGAAGACTGATCACAATAGTCTTCACCACTTCATTGGGCAACGGGGCCTTAATGACAGACATTAGAGATGGGTCAACAAGTGCAGGCCTGAGATTTTGTCATAGAGTATGAGCGAGGGAAACACAATGAAGTTGCCGATGCCCTATCCAGGAGACCCGCAAGCCTCTCACTCATGAGAATTTTCCATGATTAGAAGGCCCAATTGTTGGTAAAGTATTCCAAATATAGGAGGGCATGTGAGACTCTGGAGGGGACCCATGCAGATGAGCACTATTGAGTGATGGATGAGGTCATCTACTACAAAGGGCACATATTCCTAGTACCCAGCTCGCAGTTGAGGGAGAGAGTGCTCCAGGCAGCACATAACTCGCAATTGTCAGGATATCGGTGGTTCAAAAAAACATACATGGCATTCAGGGAACATTTTACTTGGAGGGGCCTCAAGGGGGACGTGTTGAGGCATGTATAGGAGTGTGAGGCATGCCATAGGAATAAGGGGCAGCTGATCCACCCTGTCAGGTTATTGTAGCTGCTCCCCATTTATGAGGGGAAGTGGGAGAGTATCTCCATGGAATTCATCACTGGGCTCCCCACATTTTAGGGCAAGGGTTGCATCTACGTGGTAGTTGATCGTTTGAAAAAGTATGCCCATTTATTCACTATCTTGACTCAATATTCAACCTCATAGGTTGCAGAGTTGTTCTTCAGAGAAGTTTCATGTTTGCACAGGCTTCCTAAGAACATAGTGACTAACTGGGATATCATATTCATGGGGGGATTCTGGCAAGAGCTCTTTAGATTGGTCGTTATTGAGATCACCCCTAGCACGAGCTATCACTCATAGATGGATGGCCAGATCGAGAAAGTTAATCAGTGATTGTAGGGGTACCTTAGGAACTACTTGACTGGGTAGCAAAGGGCATGGATTTGTTGGTTGTACTTGGACGAGTATTGCTACAACACCACCCATCACTTGTCTACCAATATGACCCCTTTTCGTGCATTGTATGGTTATGATGCATTATCTTTTTTTGACATTGCTTTTGGAGATAGCCGGGCCCCAAAGGCCAAATATTAGATCCAGGAGAGCCAAGACATTCTCAAGGCTCTCAAGGACAACTTAGTGACAACATAGAATCAACAGAAGATGTACGTGGACATGCACCGAACCGAGAGACATTTTGAGGAAGGGGACTTGGTGTATCTCTAGCTACAACCATATAGACAGTTTACCTTCAATCAAAAAAGTGACGAAAAGCTACAACCACATTTTTATGAGTCGTACCGGGTGGTTAAGTGAGTTGGAGAGGTGGCCTATGAGCTGGAGCTTCCCTAGGGGAGCAGGATTCACAACATTTTCCATGTCTCATGCCTCAAAAAGGTGATGGGACAATAGGTGAAAACAACAGTAGAGCTACCCCCACTAGATCATGAGGGAGACTTGGTCTTAGAACCAAATTCCATCCTGAAGACTATAGAAAGGAAGCTAAGGAGCAGGACCATCAGGGAGTTTTTGGTGTGATGACAGAATCTACCAGATGAGGATGCCACATGGGAGGATGAACACATTTTGGAGCATCTATCATTGAGGTTGCTTGAGGGCAAGCAATATTTGGAAGGGGAGGACTGTAATGTCACTTCCTAAAAATATTTGGCACGGGTTTAGTCTTCAACCATTTTGATTAATTTTTGGTAAATGCGGAGCCATACATTTTGACTTAGGAACTTAGGGGAAATAAGGGGGTTGAATAACATCAATAGTGGATATGTGGGCCACCCACGTTGGGGAAATGCACTTGGACACTTGGGAAATTCAAACTATCTTGGAGATAAAATCGAATGACTTGGGAGAATGAACTCACCAACCCAAGGCATCATTTGACCATCAAACTCATTTGTGTTGCTCGAGCTACTTAACCGAGTTACCAAGTTGTTTAGCATCGATTTTTCTAGGCGGGAGACTCAACCTTTCTTTGTACTACCTTGGAGGAGAACTTGAGGAGTTTTACAGCCACATCACTTAGCCTTTGATTCAGTAGTGCATATTTCTGGGCACATGGGAGGGGAACACACAGTAGTGATTTGGGGGTGATCTTGGGCAGCATTTGCCGGTAAAGTTTGGGAGTTAGAGTTACATCAGAAGATTATTCCTTGGGGAGAGTTTTGGATCGATAAATTGCTACTTTTTGGTAACTTGAATTATTGTCATTGGGGACTGTTTAGAGGGTCATTCCTGGGCTCACGTGGGAGTTGGGGGGAGGAGCTGTAGAACTGGAGTCGGCTGGGAGAACAGAGGAAAGCCATAGGGGATAGCATCTAAAAATTTGGGGGTGATTTGAAGAGCCTTTTCATCCATTTCCAGATAGTCCGTGATTCCCAACATGAGGAGGAGGATGTGGTACATGGGGGTCAATTTTTGGGGGTTTGAACTAGGGCAAACCCTTTCTGGGTTTTGGTGGGTTTTTTTTGAGGAGTCAAGAGCTGATGTTGCAGCATTTTTTGAGCACAGGAAGTGGAGTTTCCAACACATCCTTTCTAGCAAGCAGCACAGATGATCCTTGGAGAAATAGTTGTGCAACATTAGGGCCATCATCTGCTCACTTGGGTTTTGCCACGCTTGTCCCTTGAGACAAGCCTAGGTGCACCATTCCATAACTATTGTACTTGCTACAAAAATAATTAATAAAATGGCTCAGATGATATTTATTTGCAGTGCTTTTATGGGTGTTTATTGATTGTGTCTCATTGCCAGATGTTGGTTTGTTTATTTGCTTTGTATATAACTGAATTTCCTAGTTAGGGACATCACAAACTAATTTATGACATTGAGATTGGCATTAGTTTCTATTTGAAGGTTTATCCTCGATCTTGAGAAGAATACAGTGGTAGTGTAGCCTTGATGTTTTTTAGTTGAAGCATGACCTAGCAAAGTTTCAAAAGAATCTCTACTCTTGCCTCATTATTGTATTATAAGATCTTACTTACCATTGCCTTGATGTGTCAGTAAAACTCTACTACTTTTTTTTGTCTTAATGTGCCTTAAAACTCTACTATTTTCTAGAATTTTTGTGTCTCTTTCCCTTGAGTTACCAAAATCTAGCACCTAGTTTCCTATCTCATCATTAATATCCTAGTCATGCATGGCTCTACATTCAAGTTGGAATTCTTCTTCAACAATACGGATATGTTCACATATATTGGGAGGCGTTTGTTCCCAATATATGTTGGTTTCCTCTTGCACAAATTACTAGACCTGTGAGCCATAAGGTCCCCTACAACCCCTACCACCTCTGCCTCAACCATCAAGGCCACTGTGATGTTCATGTTTCCATCACATGGTACTTGGGCATAGATTTAAGACCAACTTCTCAGTAGATAAACTAAATTGCAATTTGGACAACGACACACTAATAGATAGGGGAGGGACAAAGATTTCATTGATAATGGAGGGGAAAGCCTGACACAAGAAAAGGGGTTGTGAAAAAAAATGATGACACTAGGATAAGGAATGAAAGAAATTTGATCCAAACAGAGTCCCATGGCTCATAGAAAAAGGAATGGGTCTTGTAAGGATCAAGTTCTTTAACCCCAAAAAAGAACTTTACATACTCATCGACGAGAATACCATAAACATTATCATTGATGAAATAGTTGACATAAAATACACTAAGCCTAAAATGATGGGATAATAGACTATAAAGCTTGGCATACCTTAGAAACTATAAACATCATTTGACAGAAGTTGAAACGTTCCTCTAAAATCACCCATCCACCATGATCATCATGAATTGTTGTTTTGGCATGATAGCACCATGATGTGCGCTTATTTCAACAGGCGGACTCATGAAATGGTGATCTAGTCATAATCACCCTATTCCGAAGAAAAAAAAAGTATTATTTTGTCTAAATATAAAATTTCTTATTTAAAAAAAAAAAAAAAAAAAAAAAAAGAAAAAAAAAAAAAAAAAAAAAAAAAAAAACAAAAAAAAAAAATAATGAGTTGCTAGCACCGAGATCGCTCTCCAAACCAATATTGTGTAGAGATTTTTTTAGTGTAAGTTTAACATTTTGACTAATTCAAATTACATAAAAGTCAACTTTAGATCTATATTAACTCTGGATCTACCAAGCCCTGAGAGGGATCAAATCTCTTTTCAGTTTATAAGAGGTTTGCATCTCAAGAAATTTGATCCTTCTCGAAACTTGGAAGATCCGAAGTTAAGATAGATCTAGGTTGGTTAAATTATTAATATTAATTATAATTATAAATATAATTATTAATTTTAGTTTTTTTTTATTTGGCTTTGACTGAGTCAAAATGTTAACATTACAACATCTCTACCATACTAGGATCAAATGTTTACATAGGAGTTAAGTTTACTTATGAACCTCAAATATAAAGCTTTTTTTAATAAAAAGTGGACTAGGGGGGAGGAAATATTGGATAAAATATAATATTAGAGTATTATCTTTTACCCAATATTTATTACTACTCTCACCCAAATCTTGGATAAAATATAATATTAGAGTATTATCTTTTACCTAATATTTATTACTACTGCCGAGGGGGAATTACTAATTAAAATGTAACATTATTATATTTTACCTAATATTTATCATCACCCCCAAACTAAATATTACATGTTACTCGATATTTCCCCTTGCCCTTGCTAATTTTATAGTTGATTTTGTTTACTTTTGAACTTCAAATATAAAGAAAAATTACAACAAAAAGTGGAACAATTGAGGGGAAAAATTGGTTGAAATAGTTGACATAAACTACACTTGTTGAAAATATTAGCAAGAAAATGGTTCCTTGATATGTGCCTTAATCATAGGAGCCAGAACGAGTTCATTCTTGTGCATGACTAAAGTTCCTAAAAATTAGGAGATTACCTATAAATTAGGATGAGTTCCTATAATTTTGGAATTAGCCTCTAAAAATTACGATGAGCTAGGATGCAGTTAGCTGATGTGTTGAAATTGAAGGTCAAGTTCTTAATTTTCTAGAGTGAGTTGTGTTAGCACTTTGTAATTCCTCCAGGCCGAGGAGAGGAACCCAAAGGTAACCGCAAACCACTTTAAAACTGGAATCTAGCCCTTCCAGCTTTAGAGAGGGCTCTCTCTATATGAATATCTAGTCACTTAGATGATTGGTTGTCTTAGATTTTAGGCTATGTATTGAGATAAAAGGGGAATAGGTTTAACAGTTTGATGACAGGGAAGAGGGAAATCCATTGGGCATGGAGTCATATGGAGCTAATGGTTTTCAGTGAGTGGGGTGAGGAATATTTTAACAAGGGAAAGGTATGCAATCCTTCTGGTGTTTTTAATCGAATTTCATTGTAGAGGGGTGAGAAGAGGAATTGTGGAATTGAAAATATCTAAAGCATCTAGTTGAGGATGAATTCTAGATATCTCAATAGAGGAAAACATTAAAATGTTCATTAAGCCATAACAAAGCACTTTAGAAGTGAATTTGAAACAAATTATGCTTAATTAAACATGAATACCTAACTTTAAAGCACGATTGTAACAAAATAGAAACTCAAAACACATGAGAATGCATCACCATCATAAAATGACACATGAATCCTAAGAAAATAGACCTCGGCCTTGATCATTCACTGAAAACTTTAAAATGGAAAAGTATAATGCAAAATGTTTTTCTTTCTCTAACCCTAACCAACAAACCCCTTGCACACTGAAATTCATGAAATACATACAATTATCTCATCCTTGGACTTAGGGGGTCGAGCTCAACCATTTCCCCAAAGAGAGAGTCAGTTAAATTAGATTTATAAACTTTTTGCTAGGAAATAGGGATTGGATTTCTGGAAAATAGGGGTCAAATATTAGATCATATATCTTGAATCATGACATATGTTACAAAAAAAAAAATCTATTATTTGTTTATGAGCCACGCTTGAGAGAAAGCTCTCTCAGTTTTGGAAAATTCTTCTCCATCTCCTCGTAATCTGCACCCAAAGATCATGACTAAAACAAGAAATGATGAAATCTGAAAAATAGGTTGTAAAGATTCATTTTAATCTTCCAATATATGACACCTGTTCCAAAAGTGAAGGAGGTTATTACAATTTATCTCGTTTTTTACAAAAACCTCTTTAACGTTTTCAAAATTCATCTCCATTTGGTCTGAAACTGATTTTGAAGTTAATTGCTAAAATAGTAAAAAACACAGCAAATCCCTTGTGGCAAAAGCACAACGAGCTTCCTTTTCATATTATATTATCAATTATTGAATGTTGAACCTACAAGACACTTAAGGACACTTTTCATAATCATGAGAGTCAATTACATGAGGTTTATATACTAATTTCATGGTCAAACTGTTGACTATGTGGAAGTGCGCTAACTTCCTTTTCATACTATATTATCAATGATTGAATGTTGAACCTGCAAGAAACTTAAGGACACTTTTAATAATCATGAGACTCAATTACATGAGGTTTATATACTAATTTCATGGTCAAACTGTTGACTATGTGGAAGTGCAGCGCATTTGCTGCGCTGCTTCAGAAGCGCAAGTGAATTCATGATTTGCATGCTTCTAATCATCCCCTGTACCTTTGTATGTGCCAAACAGGTGGAAAGTAACTCTTAAATCATCAAATGCCTATTAATAAACACTTGACCAAACTACAAACCTTCCTTCTTTGAAAATCATTATTTACAGCAGAAGCGCAACGAATTTCATTATAGTGAATTTGACCAGGCGTTAAAGTTTTTCACTGAGAAAAATGTTTGATTGATGATATTTACATCCACAAATATTTACTTGAACTTCCATACATAAGAAATAATACCAAAACCCTGATCTTCTATCAAAACTTCATGCCTTTGATAGTAGCACAACAAGAAAGCGCATCGCATTCAAGTTTATGAGGGTTGTGAGATTTTCTGGGTGTTCTTCTCAATTATTAAAGATGAAACATATGACATATAACATGAGTTATCTTAGAGAAGAGAAATTTGGAACCTGAGAGTGATCGTGGCCCAAGAAAGCCTCTAATTTGCAGAAGCACAATGCAAAGGGAAAGCGCAACAGTAACTTGTGATGATGACGATTTGATGAAATATTCGATTTGACCTTGCAATTGACTTGAAAAGACACCACTTGATTTGACTCAATGATGAAAAACCCAAATCCGTTATTATCTTCACTCAAAGAACTAATAACTTAATCTCTAAGAGATCATAACAAAACTTTACAAAATGACCAAAATGATGAAAAGACTAAGTTGGGCTTTGATTACTATAACATAGGATACTAACAAGTTGATTGAAGAAAAACAAAAGTGATTGAGTTTCAAGTGGTTGACTTAAAATAGGATTATTTGCATGAGTTAACTACTCATGCTAACTCAATCAATCACAAAATCATTTCTTAATTAGAAAACTTACTAATTTTAACCATTTGAATTTCCCTTTAAAAGGAAGAATGAAGGCACACGTTTAGTCATTGTTTTTGTGAGCACGAGTTGGTGAGACCAAGCAATAGGAAACATGAGTTTGTGTGTTGAGATTGTGAGAGGAAGAATGTGTAAGAGAAGCTTGTGCACAGGTTGGAAGAGGGCAATAGAGATCAACACTCTTGCAAAGGTTTCAAGCTTAGATTAAGCAAGAAAGACAAATGTGTCTTTCAAATTGAAACAATTGTATTTTGTAAGAGATCAATAGCTCAATTTTTGCTATCATTAAAGTTCTCATAAAGCAAAGGGTTTTCCCAATTGGGTTCCTAGACAATTCTTTGTTTAATTCAGTGATTGTGTTTTTATTTAGATTAAGCAAGAAAGACAAATGTGTCTTTCAGATTGAAACAATTGTATTTTGTAAGAGATCAATAGCTCAATTTTTGCTATCATTAAAATTCTCATAAAGCAAAGGGTTTTCCCAATTGGGTTCCTAGACAATTCTTTGTTTAATTCAGTGATTGTGTTTTTATTTCTATTCATATTTCGCTGCATCTAGTAGAGAAATTTTGTGTTTATGTGAGAAGACATTTTATTTCAGATTGCTTATATTAGTATATCATAATTTCATGGATTTTCTACAACACTAAGCCTAAAATGATGGGATAATAGACTATAAAGCTTGGCATACCTTAAAAACTACAAATGTCATTTGAGAGAAGTTGAAACATTCCTCTAAAATCACCCATCCACCATGATCATCATGAATTGTTGTTCCATGATAGCATCATGATGTGTAATTGTTTCAACTGGTGGGCTCATATATGATGTAAAGGAGTTGGCATTCGTGGAATGGTGATCTAGTCATCATTACCCTAATGGGAAAAAAATTATCA
>APFE030213467.1:0-22490 GCA_000404065.3 Pinus taeda | reverse complement strand
TATATGGGCGATCCGATGGACTGGACCCGATAATATTATAAGCCATATTGTATGGATCTTGAGATCCGTCAAACACCTCTTTTTAATGTATTTTCACAGTTTCGTTTGTTAAACGAAATGCGAAGGAGACAGAGCCATTGCGATAAGCAACAACGACCAATAGGCAGACACGATGGGAGAATAGGGCACAATTATGAAATTTTGAAGTCTGATACATTGAGTTTTGGAAGATTTTCTCTGTTAAAATACATTTTCACCATGTTAACAGAGCGTGGCTATTTCAGGAGCTGCAGGGGCCCGAGGCACTCTTACGTTATAGAAATGGTGGCCACCTCCCCTTTTGGCATTAAGGAATGATTGTATAATGCTTGGAAGAGGGATTCAAAGTGGACAGAGGCCGGGGAGACCGAGAGACGAGAATCTGAAATGAACAGGCAGCGCGATTTTGCTTTTAAGCCATGAATGTCAAAGACTATGGGCTGCTAAATTATTGGTGGCCGAGTTGTTGTTGAAGGTTGTTGTTGGGGTTTTGTTGTGAATCAAAAGCCAAAGAGCCAGAGTCAGAGCCAAGAGCCAGAACCAAGAGCCAAAGAGCTAGAGCTGAGAGCCAAGAGCCAGAGCTTCAAGAGCTAGGGGATTAAATGGTGTCTGAACCCACTGTTTTTGTGTAGAACAACAGGAGTTGAGTCAAAGACTTGTAAAAAATACTTACACCATAATCCCAGAGAGCCTAGTTGAATTAACTAGAGCTCGTGGAGATGTAGGCCAAGAGTTGTGGGTGAACTCCTAATTTATTTGTTGTCTTATGTGTTTGTTTTTACTGTTGCATTATTCACTGTTATATGCATTTATATATCAGTTTAAGCACATTCACATATCAGCACAAACAATAGATTTTAAAGCAAGTATCAGTTGAAAACAAATACAAGCATACACCCATATTTTCAAGCATTTCTTAATTCCGCATTGGCTAATCAAATAGACTTGGGAAAATTCAAGCTTTGGAAGTGGGAGAGGTTCTTGTAAGCTAGACAAGAAGCCTAAGTGCCCCATTTTTGGATCACTCCATAAAAATTTCCTTTGAATGCATCTGATGGCATTGATGACTAACTTGGGGGTAGCTAGAGTAGAAAACAAATATAGAGGCATGGTCTACAACACTGATTTAACCAGGACTAGTCTACCCACCAGATTAAGGGAGCGAAGGGTCCAATTGGAAAGTCTTTTTCAAAGTTTGTTGAGAAGGTCCTCCCAATTGGTTTTTTTTATTTCTCAGTTAGAGGGACACCTAGATATCTGGAGGGGAGAGAATTTTTTTGAAAACCCAGAGTTCTAGTGATTTTTCTTTGAATGGAAATGGGAGTGTTGAAGAAGAATAATTTAGATTTTTCGAGGTTTCTAGATATTCCTGAGGAATCCAAAAAACATTTGAGAATTTATTTGAAAGCAAGATCTTCCTTGATTGTGGGGATGGCCATTAACAGGGTATCATCTACAAATTGTTGATGGGTTGAGGAGATGGAATTATTATGAAGCTTGAGGCCAAAGAGATTGTTATTAAGGTTAGATGCCCTTAGGTTTCTATTTAGGCCTTTAGCCATAATGACGAATAGGAAGGTAGACAGGAGGTCTCCCTATATTATACCTTTGGAGGGGCATAAAGGGTTGGAGGGGGATCTGTTGATTAGGATGGAGAAGAAGGCTCTAAAATCTATGGCCATGATCCAATTAATACAATACTAATTGAAACCAAAGGCCTTTAGGACCTCCTACATGTAATCCTAGGTTATTTTATCAAAGGCCTTCGACATGTCGAGTTGCAACATCATGCTAGGTTTCTTTTGAACTTTGAGAGAGTGAATCAATTCATGAGATAGAATAATACTATCCATTATCTATCTAGCCTCCACATGACCACATTGGTTTGAAGATATAAGGAGGGGAAGGACAAATTTGATTACGTTGGCTAGGACCTTGAGATGATTTTGTAGATTATATTGTAGACGACTATTGGACGGATGTGACCCAGAGAATCGACACCTTCTTATTTAGGAATGAGAGTGAGGAAGGTGTCATTAAGATATTTTAAAACAATTTTGTTGATTATGGAATCTTCCACCAGAGAATGGACTTACTCTTTTGAGAAATACCAGCAGGATTTATAAAAATCAATAGTGAATCCATCAGGTCCAGGGGCTTTCTCGTTGGGCATGGACATTACAACCTTGTCCACTTTTTGCATTATTACTTCCCTTAGAAACATTTTGTTATGGTCATGCTTGAGGATGACAGGGATGTTGTGAGTGATTTCCCTAATTTCTTGGGTTTTTTCAACCCTAGACTCCTCTATAAGTTTGTTGAAGTATTCATTTAGTTCGTTCGATATGTCCTCATGGGTATGGGCAATGCTTCCTTCATTAGATTTAAGGCCAAGGGTTTTGTTATGTCTCCTGTGCTAAATCATGGAGTGATAGAATAAGGAAGAGTTGCGCTCAACACATTTGAGCTATCAGATTCAAGACATTTGAGCTATCAGATCCAAATCAGCTTGAGAATTAAGATTTGGAGGCTAATTTGGGCTCCCTCTGTTCTCGGAGATCCCTGGTGGTCAACTCGATTGAGTCTTCATGCGCCATTCCTTAATGTTCCTGTTGTCCGGATCTCCTACCCTGTTCTTCGGGACCTCCTCTCAAAGTATCTTCTATCTAAGTAAATCGGCGGTTTCAGGCCTGTTATCAGTCTCCCTTCCATTGGCCTCTACTTTCTGTCGAGTTCCTGCTTCTCAAGAGCCCTCTGAGGATCCTCAAGGGGGTAGCTCAGTTCCTGCGGTGAATTTCACTTTTCTTTCAATTATGAAGGACGTGATCTTCAAGCCTGAGCTTCTCATTCCCGAAACGCAGAATCAGCTGAGCGATACTAAAAACGATGGAGCTCCCTGCAGCAGTAGCAGTCTCTCCAATGCAACCGTGGATGTTCAGATTTCTCCGGCAATCAATGGAATCAGAGCTCTTATGAACAACAAGATCATTAGCCGCCTCAGGAAATCCTCTGGCACCAAGCAATGTTTCACCATGTCCAACAGTCGGTTGAAAGAGAACCCATGTCTAAGTCGTTGAATTTCATCATCGGGCGGACTGGTAAACCTCCCGATCATGGGCGAACATTCCAAATCCAATTAGATTTCCACAGATCTCTGCCTCTGTTTCCACAGTAATGTAAGAGCACGCGGCAACATTTTTGCTGCCCTAAATAAACTTAACCGTTACTGTCGAAAAAAAAAAAAATTGTAATTAGTATCACCATTACTGCCGAGAAGTTGTACATGAATTCCTAATTACATTTATTTTCACCATATATCTATTAGTTGCAAAAGAATTTCAAAATATGTTAAAACACTCACATAATAAAATTCTAATAACTATAAACTTTATATATTTCTATAATTTTAATAAAATCTATTCAGTGCTCTATTGATTTGGAGTTAATACAATTTTAAAAAGTGTTTTAAATACTAATTTATTAAGTATATATATAACTTTCGTTATCAATAACTTCAATTTTCAATTACTTTTTCCATAAAAGACAGGGACTGAGCAGCGATGCTGCATATTAGACTTATTTTATGTGTCGTGTCATTCTATGCTTTATCAGATTTGAATTTATTTTTGGTTGCAACATATCACAACTCTTGATTTTTTTTTGTTTCACATACATTTTTTTTTAATTGCGATACATTTTTCATTTCGTGTTGACTAAGAGTTCTCGTGTATGTATATGATGCCACATATTACTTTTAACAAACGTTTCACATTGCCATGAGTTCTATGCAGTGCATTAAAAAAATCAAACTCGTGACATGGTCCAAGCTACCACCTTCCCATAAGAATCTTCTTAACAGACTGTCCAGTTTGCTGAGAAAAGATTTGGGGGCAAGAAGAATAAAATTTTGATATAGAGGCATACTTATAAGGACCGATTTCATAAGGGTGACTTTCCCTGCGTTATTCAACCAAGAGGCACCCCAAGCTTGGGTTATATTTTTTATTTTATCGAGCAATGGCAGCCAGTGAGCAACTTTTGGCTTAGATTTGAAGATTGGAATCCCGAGGTATTTAAATGACTCCCAATTTCGAATTCCTTCCATTTCTAAAAGTCTTGCGATATCAGACAGCTCCTTGGTCGAGCAGTTCCAGCCGTAGATAGAGCATTTTCTATAGTTGATTTTGCTGCCCGAGATCAACCTGTAAATGTCCAGCTCCCTCTTGAAGTGTCTGGCAGAGATTAAGCTGGCTCCTCCGAGCAACAAGGTGTCATCGGCAAACTGGGCATGATTAATGTCTTTCGCCTTCTGGGTGGTTCTGAGGCTAGGCAGAGTTTGATTTTGCTGATTATGATCAAGTTGGAAGCTGAGCACCAAGGCCTGGATGGCATATAGGAGCGGAGACAAAGGACAACCTTGTCTCAGGCCCCTAGAGGCTTGGAAAAGGTATGTAGAACGGCCATTGACCAAAGGTGCAATCCAGGGAGAGGCGATACAAGCTTTCACCCAATTTATGAAGACTGTTGAGAAGCCTAGCTTCTTCATCACAATTAACAAAAAATCATGTCTCACCCTATCAAAGGCTTTTTCCAGATTGAGCTTAATCACCATTCCTTTCTCATTTCTTTGACAGCTAGAGTGAACTGCTTCTTGCACCAGCACAATATTGTCCAGTATCTTTCTTCCTTTTATGAATCTGCCTTGATTTTCAGGGATGATGTCTGGCATAATGTTTTTAAGCCAGTTGGCTATAATTTTTGAGACTAACTTATAGCTGGAATTGCACAGGGAAATTGGCCTAAATCTGCTGAAGTCTGAAGCGCCTTTCTCTTTTGGGATCAAGGCAAGAAAGGAAGAGTTGATGCCACCGCCCAGCTTAGCACAGTTCTGGGACTTTCTGACCATTCTCAAAAAGTCTTTTTTTATTGTTGACCAGCATGTCAAAAGAAACCTGACAGAGAACCCATCCGGACCTGGGGCTTTGTCAGGCTCCATGCTGTCCAGAACTTCCTTTAGCTCTTCCATACTAATCGGAGCTGTCAACTTGGCGTTATCCGAATCCTGGACACATTTGGGAATTAAATCAATCAGATAGACATGAGGATCAATCGCTGGTTCTTCAGGAGCCGAATAAAGATCTTGATAGAAGGAATAAGCAGCTCTCTTAATGCCTTCAAAATCCTTAATCATAGTGTTTTGGTGATGAATCTCTGAGACTGATTTGAAATTCTTGCGGGCTTCAGCTTGTTTATGAAAGAAGCTGGTGTTTTTATCTCCAGATTGCAACCATAGATTCCTAGACTTCTGTCGCCGAAATTCTTCCTCCTCCCTGCTAGATCTATGAACCTCTTTTTGAAGCTCGACTTCTTTTTGTAACATACTTTGAGAAACAGGACTCTGCTCCATATCTAACTGATGAACAACAAGCCTGTTTAGAGTTGCTTTTCTCTTGGCTATAGGGGATTTCAGATTTTTAGCCCACTCTTTAAGATTTCTTTTAAGGACCCTAATTTTCTCTTCCCACACAAAGAATGGGGAACCGAGGACAGGCCTATTCCAGGATTTAGAGACCACCTCTTGGAATCCATCTTGCTGAATCCAAAGTGGAAGGGCTTGCAAACATCAAAGTCTGGCTTCATTCTTGCAATCTGCACACTCTGTGGGATATTTCGAATTGGAAGGAAGCTCCTGATAGAACCTGGGACTGATGGAATTTGGGGGAGGTCCCCATTATGCTGCAGGGGGAAGCTTCTCTATTGCTAGATCTTCTCCAAGGCAAATCTCCTTCTAAGGCCACTTCTAAAGACAAAAGAGGCTGGGGCTCCCTCTCCAGCTCTTATACTGTTTCCAAAGGTTACAAAAGATTCATTGTTGTTCCATATGCTCCACCCAATCCAGCTCAATGGAAATTTATATGGGACTTTCCTTTTCTCCCTAAAATCGACTTCTTCTGTTGGACAGTTGCACACCAAAGCATTCTCACCAGAGACAACTTGCGAAGACGAGGGATGGAAGGGCCTTCCAGATGTCCTCTCTGTTTGTCTGAAGATGAAACTGTCAGTCACCTATTACTGATCTGTCTCTTTGCTCAAGAAGTCTGGAGGGGATTTCTGATGTTAGATCCAGCCAACTTCGATTTTCCGGACAACATCCCTTCTCTGTTCCGCACTTGGGCCAGCTCTTCTCCCTTCAGCTTTAAAAAAAAAAGTCTTCTTAAAACAAGTTGGAAGTGGATTCCTAAATTTATTTGTTGGAAACTGTGGTTGGAAAGAAATAATAGAATTTTTCGAGAAGAAAGTTGCAATCCTATAAGAGTTATTTCTAAAATAAAAGCATTGTTGGGCGAGGCTTTGGAAGCCAATACTTCGTCAAGGAATGATATGAGTCTGGCCAAAGAGGAGGAGCAATGGCTCAAAGATCTAATCCCAAATCTGAAGGAAAGGCCCACTCCCCCTGCTCTCGGCCAAGCCAACTCGGAGATTAGGCTGGAAGAATTAGAGTTCATTAAGTGGAGATCGACCCTGGAAGATCATTGTTTATTTTTCGACGGGGCCTCCAAAGGAAACCCTGGGGTTGCTGGCAGTGGTGGAGTTCTTCTGAGTCCTGGAGGCTTCCCGGAAATGCGGTTCCATTGGGTTTTGGGAATCGAAACACAATAGAGAGGAGGCTCTTGCGCTGTGGCAAGGGCTCAACCTGGCGATTAACAGAAATATCTTATCTCTCTCTGTATTTGGAGATTCTAGACTCATCATTCAGGCTTTGCTCTTTCCTAAGACCTCTCATCAGGTTCATCTTGCCACTATCATCAGGAAAATCCGGCTTCTTCTTCCCAAGTTCAATAAAATTTCCTTCTTCCATATCTTAAGGAATCTTAATTCTCAAGCTGATTTGGAGGCTAATTTGGGCTCCCTCTGTTCTCGGAGATCCCTGGTGGTCAACTCGATTGAGTCTTCATGCGCCATTCCTTAATGTTCCTGTTGTTCGGATCTCCTATCCTGTTCTTCGGGACCTCCTCTCAAAGTATCTTCTATCTAAGTAAATCGGCGGTTTCAGGCCTGTTATCAGTCTCCCTTCCATTGGCCTCTACTTTCTGTCGAGTTCCTGCTTCTCAAGAGCCCTCTGAGGATCCTCAAGGGGGTAGCTCAGTTCCTGCGGTGAATTTCACTTTTCTTTCAATTATGAAGGACGTGATCTTCAAGCCTGAGCTTCTCATTCCCGAAACGTAGAATCAGCTGAGTGATACTAAAAACGATGGAGCTCCCTGCAGCAGTAGCAGTCTCTCCAACGCAACCGTGGATGTTCAGGTTTCTCCGGCAATCAATGGAATCAGAGCTCTTATGAACAACAAGATCATTAGCCGCCTCAGGAAATCCTCTGGCACCAAGCAATGTTTCACCATGTCCAACAGTCAGTTGAAAGAGAACCCATGTCTAAGTCGTTGAATTTCATCATCGGGCGGACTGGTAAACCTCCCGATCATGGGCGAACATTCCAAATCCAATTAGATTTCCACAGATCTCTGCCTCTGTTTCCACAGTAATGTAAGAGCACGCGGCAGCTTTTTTGCTGCCCTAAATAAACTTAACCGTTACTGTCGAAAAAAAAAAATTGTAATTAGTATCACCATTAATGCCGAGAAGTTGTACATGAATTCCTAATTACATTTATTTTCACCATATATCTATTAGTTGCAAAAGAATTTCAAAATATGTTAAAACACTCACATAATAAAATTCTAATAACTATAAACTTTATATATTTCTATAATTTTAATAAAATCTATTCAGTGCTCTATTGATTTGGAGTTAATACAATTTTAAAAAGTGTTTTAAATACTAATTTATTAAGTATATATATAACTTTCGTTATCAATAACTTCAATTTTCAATTACTTTTTCCATAAAAGACAGGGACTGAGCAGCGATGCTGCATATTAGACTTATTTTATGTGTCGTGTCATTCTATGCTTTATCAGATTTGAATTTATTTTTGGTTGCAACATATCACAACTCTTGATTTTTTTTTGTTTCACATACATTTTTTTTTAATTGCGATACATTTTTCATTTCGTGTTGACTAAGAGTTCTCGTGTATGTATATGATGCCACATATTACTTTTAACAAACGTTTCACATTGCCATGAGTTCTATGCAGTGCATTAAAAAAATCAAACTCGTGACATGGTCCAAGCTACCACCTTCCCACAAGAATCTTCTTAAGAGACTGTCCAGTTTGCTGAGAAAAGATTTGGGGGCAAGAAGAATAAAATTTTGATATAGAGGCATACTTATAAGGATCGATTTCATAAGGGTGACTTTCCCTGCGTTATTCAACCAAGAGGCACCCCAAGCTTGGGTTATATTTTTTATTTTATCGAGCAATGGCAGCCAGTGAGCAACTTTTGGCTTAGATTTGAAGATTGGAATCCCGAGGTATTTAAATGACTCCCAATTTCGAATTCCTTCCATTTCTAAAAGTCTTGCGATATCAGACAGCTCCTTGGTCGAGCAGTTCCAGCCATAGATAGAGCATTTTCTATAGTTGATTTTACTGCCCGAGATCAACCTGTAAATGTCCAGCTCCCTCTTGAAGTGTCTGGCAGAGATTAAGCTGGCTCCTTCGAGCAACAAGGTGTCGTCGGCAAACTGGGCATGATTAATGTCTTTCGCCTTCTGGGTGGTTCTGAGGCCAGGCAGAGTTTGATTTTGCTGATTATGATCAAGTTGGAAGCTGAGCACCGAGGCCTGGATGGCATATAGGAGCGGAGACAAAGGACAACCTTGTCTCAGGCCCCTAGAGGCTTGGAAAAAGTATGTAGAACGGCCATTGACCAAAGGTGCAATCCAGGGAGAGGCGATACAAGCTTTCACCCAATTTATGAAGACTGTTGAGAAGCCTAGCTTCTTCATCACAATTAACAAAAAATCATGTCTCACCCTATCAAAGGCGTTTTCCAGATCGAGCTTAATCACCATTCCTTTCTCATTTCTTTGACAGCTAGAGTGAACTGCTTCTTGCACCAGCACAATATTGTCCAGTATCTTTCTTCCTTTTATGAATCTGCCTTGATTTTCAGGGATGATGTCTGGCATAATGTTTTTAAGCCAGTTGGCTATAATTTTTGAGACTAACTTATAGCTGGAATTGCATAGGGAAATTGGCCTAAATCTGTTGAAGTCTGAAGCGCCTTTCTCTTTTGGGATCAAGGCAAGAAAGGAAGAGTTGATGCCACCGCCCAGCTTAGCACAGTTCTGGGACTTTCTGACCATTCTCAAAAAGTCTTTTTTTATTGTTGACCAGCATGTCAAAAGAAACCTGACAGAGAACCCATCCGGACCTGGGGCTTTGTCAGGCTCCATGCTGTCCAGAACTTCCTTTAGCTCTTCCATACTAATCGGAGCTGTCAACTTGGCGTTATCCGAATCCTGGACACATTTGGGAATTAAATCAATCAGATAGACATGAGGATCAATCGCTGGTTCTTCAGGAGCCGAATAAAGATCTTGATAGAAGGAATAAGCAGCTCTCTTAATGCCTTCAAAATCCTTAATCATAGTGTTTTGGTGATGAATCTCTGAGACTGATTTGAAATTCTTGTGGGCTTCAGCTTGTTTATGAAAGAAGCTGGTGTTTTTATCTCCAGATTGCAACCATAGATTCCTAGACTTCTGTCGCCGAAATTCTTCCTCCTCCCTGCTAGATCTATGAACCTCTTTTTGAAGCTCGACTTCTTTTTGTAACATACTTTGAGAAACAGGACTCTGCTCCATATCTAACTGATGAACAACAAGCCTGTTTAGAGTTGCTTTTCTCTTGGCTATAGGGGATTTCAGATTTTTAGCCCACTCTTTAAGATTTCTTTTAAGGACCCTAATTTTCTCTTCCCACACAAAGAATGGGGAACCGAGGACAGGCCTATTCCAGGATTTAGAGACCACCTCTTGGAATCCATCTTGCTGAATCCAAAGTGGAAGGGCTTGCAAACATCAAAGTCTGGCTTCATTCTTGCAATCTGCACACTCTGTGGGATATTTCGAATTGGAAGGAAGCTCCTGATAGAACCTGGGACTGATGGAATCTGGGGGAGGTCCCCATTATGCTGCAGGGGGAAGCTTCTCTATTGCTAGATCTTCTCCAAGGCAAATCTCCTTCTAAGGCCACTTCTAAAGACAAAAGAGGCTGGGGCTCCCTCTCCAGCTCTTATACTGTTTCCAAAGGTTACAAAAGATTCATTGTTGTTCCATATGCTCCACCCAATCCAGCTCAATGGAAATTTATATGGGACTTTCCTTTTCTCCCTAAAATCGACTTCTTCTGTTGGACAGTTGCACACCAAAGCATTCTCACCAGAGACAACTTGCGAAGACGAGGGATGGAAGGGCCTTCCAGATGTCCTCTCTGTTTGTCTGAAGATGAAACTGTCAGTCACCTATTACTGATCTGTCTCTTTGCTCAAGAAGTCTGGAGGGGATTTCTGATGTTAGATCCAGCCAACTTCGATTTTCCGGACAACATCCCTTCTCTGTTCCGCACTTGGGCCAGCTCTTCTCCCTTCAGCTTTAAAAAAAAAAGTCTTCTTAAAACAAGTTGGAAGTGGATTCCTAAATTTATTTGTTGGAAACTGTGGTTGGAAAGAAATAATAGAATTTTTCGAGAAGAAAGTTGCAATCCTATAAGAGTTATTTCTAAAATAAAAGCATTGTTGGGCGAGGCTTTGGAAGCCAATACTTCGTCAAGGAATGATATGAGTCTGGCCAAAGAGGAGGAGCAATGGCTCAAAGATCTGATCCCAAATCTGAAGGAAAGGCCCACTCCCCCTGCTCTCGGCCAAGCCAACTCGGAGATTAGGCTGGAAGAATTAGAGTTCATTAAGTGGAGATCGACCCTGGAAGATCATTGTTTATTTTTCGACGGGGCCTCCAAAGGAAACCCTGGGGTTGCTGGCAGTGGTGGAGTTCTTCTGAGTCCTGGAGGCTTCCCGGAAATGCGGTTCCATTGGGTTTTGGGAATCGAAACACAATAGAGAGGAGGCTCTTGCGCTGTGGCAGGGGCTCAACCTGGCGATTAACAGAAATATCTTATCTCTCTCTGTATTTGGAGATTCTAGACTCATCATTCAGGCTTTGCTCTTTCCTAAGACCTCTCATCAGGTTCATCTTGCCACTATCATCAGGAAAATCCGGCTTCTTCTTCACAAGTTCAATAAAATTTCCTTCTTCCATATCTTAAGGAATCTTAATTCTCAAGCTGATTTGGAGGCTAATTTGGGCTCCCTCTGTTCTCGGAGATCCCTGGTGGTCAACTCGATTGAGTCTTCATGCGCCATTCCTTAATGTTCCTGCTGTCCGGATCTCCTACCCTGTTCTTCGGGACCTCCTCTCAAAGTATCTTCTATCTAAGTAAATCGGCGGTTTCAGGCCTGTTATCAGTCTCCCTTCCATTGGCCTCTACTTTCTGTCGAGTTCCTGCTTCTCAAGAGCCCTCTGAGGATCCTCAAGGGGGTAGCTCAGTTCCTGCGGTGAATTTCACTTTTCTTTCAATTATGAAGGACGTGATCTTCAAGCCTGAGCTTCTCATTCCCGAAACGCAGAATCAGCTGAGCGATACTAAAAACGATGGAGCTCCCTGCAGCAGTAGCAGTCTCTCCAACGCAACCGTGGATGTTCAGGTTTCTCCGGCAATCAATGGAATCAGAGCTCTTATGAACAGCAAGATCATTAGCCGCCTCAGGAAATCCTCTGGCACCAAGCAATGTTTCACCATGTCCAACAGTCAGTTGAAAGAGAACCCATGTCTAAGTCGTTGAATTTCATCATCGGGCGGACTGGTAAACCTCCCGATCATGGGCGAACATTCCAAATCCAATTAGATTTCCACAGATCTCTGCCTCTGTTTCCACAGTAATGTAAGAGCACGCGGCAGCTTTTTTGCTGCCCTAAATAAACTTAACCGTTACTGTCGAAAAAAAAAAATTGTAATTAGTATCACCATTAATGCCGAGAAGTTGTACATGAATTCCTAATTACATTTATTTTCACCATATATCTATTAGTTGCAAAAGAATTTCAAAATATGTTAAAACACTCACATAATAAAATTCTAATAACTATAAACTTTATATATTTCTATAATTTTAATAAAATCTATTCAGTGCTCTATTGATTTGGAGTTAATACAATTTTAAAAAGTGTTTTAAATACTAATTTATTAAGTATATATATAACTTTAGTTATCAAGAACTTCAATTTTCAATTACTTTTTCCATAAAAGACAGGGACTGAGCAGCAATGCTGCATATTAGACTTATTTTATGTGTCGTGTCATTCTATGCTTTATCAGATTTGAATTTATTTTTGGTTGCAACATATCACAACTCTTGATTTTTTTTTGTTTCACATACATTTTTTTTTAATTGCGATACATTTTTCATTTTGTGTTGACTAAGAGTTCTCGTGTATGTATATGATGCCACATATTACTTTTAACAAACGTTTCACATTGCCATGAGTTCTATGCAGTGCATTAAAAAAATCAAACTCGTGACATGGTCCAAGCTACCACTCCCTATAAAATTTTTGCATTTGTGGTATGATGCCGCGTGTCCACAAGAGCTTTTTGTGAATTCCATTGTATATTTTCAATAGTAGGAAAACTTATTATAACTTAATTGTCAAACCAACAGTGAGGAGAACCATCTTTGGTTGTTATATGCGAATCCAGGCTGACTCATCACCATTATTTAAGGAAAACCACGCCAGCTGGAATGACCTGTTGGTGGTCCGTGAGGACGCAAGATTTCACTCTTGTCAGATGCCTATGTGTCTTGGGTCGTTAACCTATTTCCTTATGTCCAACGAAGATGAGATTTTATCCAAACAAAAAAAATTAAGGCATATTCCAGGCCCATACTTCCATTATATCACATATAATTTTTATTTTTTATTTTATTTTATTTATTTAATTTAATTTTTTTATTTTTCATATAATACACTTTGAATCACATGAAAATTATTTTTTGACAATATAATTTGTTATATGAAAAAATGTTTTTAAAATTTTCCCAACCATTTTTAAATTTGGCTAAACATTTTCTACTATGAAAAAAACACTTCATCAGAGTCATGAGGCATCTTCCAAGTATCAAAAAGTAGATCTCAAGGCTTAAAAGCCTAACTTGTTCAAGGATAAGGTTAAAAAATAGGTTCATACATATTGTTTATATTCCAAACAGGTGATTGTAATCCAAGGATTTGAGCCTTCTATAGGTAGCATCCTTCATGATAGGTTTAAGATGACAAGGGATTTGTTTCCCTAAACCTTCTTCCTAAAATATCAAGTTAAAGCTACTAGAAATAAAGATATAAGTTGGTCTTTCAACTTCAAATGATCCACAAGTCTCATTTAAGAGAGCATGTTCATTAATCTTTATCAATTAAAGGACACAACCATCGAGATTTGTATAAATTTTCTATGTTGGGCAAAAGCACCATTTCATCATGCTCATTTAAACTATCAATATGCCTATCTGTATATTTAATTAAGTAATTGTACCAACCCAATAGACTCATGTAAATTATCGACTCATGTAAATTATCTAGATTTTTGGCATTAGCTTCAATAACATGTATATATATACTTCATCTAGTCAATGCATCGTCTTATATGCTTATTAGTACCTACCGTCTATGACAAGGACTATGGAACTATTAGTAATCAAATTTTTGTCTTTACATTAATTTGTGCATAAGCAATTTTTTTACAAAACCTTTAAGCTAAAGTTTTAATTTGATATTTATTGAACATTGAACATATCAAATAGGCATAATCAAACTTTTAAACCAATAGAATTTTTGATGATCTTATTTGGCCTCTTACAGAGGCATCCATTTATATTTTTCCATTAATTCCTTAAGTTAAAAAGGTTTGCACCATTCCAATTTTTCCAAGTAGAAGTAACGCTAATTAATACTAGTATTAATTAGTTAGCATTAAACGTTTACTTTAAATTTACAAAAATGAAAACCTTTCTTTCTTCCCTCCGATTTTGGCTATCAGCTATTGATGGAGTGGCATGAGTGGAAATGTGGCCACCTGCATGTAGAGAACGTGGTTGTAACTATAAATGTTTTCCATTGCCCATTTGTAAAGAGATTGTAAACAATTTCTTCTTATAAATCTACTAAAACTTGAAATATGTTGAAACTTTATGTTGTCTAAATATTTCGACAAAGGAAGAATCTCCCCTCGGACAAGGGAGGTCAAAGAAATTGTCCTCTAGCAAGGGAGGGCAAAGAATTTCCTATGTGCCTTTAACTGATTCTTGCTTCACCACTTCACTGTACCTGCACAAGACACAATTTCCTCTATCTACACATGACATAATGATGCTTACTCCTCCTTCTCTTCCCATTCAAATAAAAAGAAAGCCATAAAGAAAGCTAGACAGAAAGCTAGAGAGATGGATAGAAATCAAAAGCAAGTAGCAACAAACCAATTGAGTAAATTGAATATGTGCTTAGCATGGTTCCTATC
Source organism: Pinus taeda (assembly GCA_000404065.3). Taxonomy (NCBI): domain Eukaryota; kingdom Viridiplantae; phylum Streptophyta; class Pinopsida; order Pinales; family Pinaceae; genus Pinus; species Pinus taeda. The sequence continues at coordinate 7,918 of APFE030213467.1, read as the reverse complement.
TATCCCAATATCTGTAGGTTGGTCCCCTTTTAGGTTTCATGTTTTACATTCCTGTGAGTAGGTTAGATCTGCTTAGGTTTGGCATGAAAACAAAAAATTGAAATCTAGTACATTTGTGTCACCTAATGTTGTGCAGGAAATCCTTTCTACGGACAAAAACGATCCCTCTAGTCCTATGGGAGGATCTAGCAACTACAGAAGACAACTACATGCAATCTTTCCTAATTCATACTAGAAAATACAAAGGAGGATAGATCTCCTACCTCTCTCTAATGTTAATACCCTTGATGTCGACCTTACTCTTTGGCTTCCACGCTCACGATCTCCTCTTCGCTCGTGTAGATGAGTGCTTGCAAGAAATATCAAGTGGAGACAACAAAACCTATGCAAAGCATAACATTTTCTAGTACAAATTATGTAACATAGCAAGAAGCATTACAATAAATGGACAATAATTGACACATTTATGGAAATAAAACATATATTGTATTATTAATAGATTAAAAATGGAGCATTACAACCAATGAAGCCTTGATGTTGGAAGCCTCCTTCAAGTGAGATTACAAGTCCAAGCCTTAGCCTTCAAACACCTTTTCTCCTTTGCAAAAGGGAAACATTTGGGCACAAATCAGCACTAGGATGGAAACCAACCAACCAACAACCAATCATTAGTGGATGGTGGGAAATTAATTTATAGGTAAGGAGAGGGAGTTAAAGATCCATGAAAAGAGGGAGGACTTCCACATCTCAAGGGAGAGATCCATGGAAATAGGATCAAGGGCCAGAAATGGGAGGTCTCATTCCAATCTTCATTTAAATGAAACCACATTGTCGTTCTCAAGCCTTCTAGTAAGAGAAGCTTATCCTCCATTTTCGGAAAAATTGCCTGAAGAGGACCAACACGGATTTTCCTGATAAAAGTCGCGCTAACAATGCTAGACATGTGTCATTCTAGAGTTTATCAGCATGGATTTTCCTGATAAAAGTAGTGTTGGGCTTGCAAAATAAGGTTTTTGACAAGATCTTCAGAATGCTTTCAAGGAAAGTTTTTTTTCCTTTTCTTCAGGGATGTTCCAAACATGTTTCATGGTAAATACATTGTTTGCGACAACTTTCGTCACTTTGCGACACTTGTGATATTAACGACACAAAGTTCGACACTTCAGGATATAATATTTGGAGTGTGACAAAATATTGTATAACAGATGCCATCTAAAGCATGAAGTCAAAACGGGAAGTGATTACTAAAGTTCTTTACAAGCAAAGGCAAGGACTTAGAGAACCGTCGTCAAGAGACCTGCACATCAAACATAATACAATATATCTAACATCTCTGATGTAAGTATGATTAAAGTGTAAGCATCTAACAATACATGGATCCACGACATGGATGCAACCATCTGTATATAAAGGATCATGTTTACAATCATGAAGACTTAATTACTCTAGGCAACCTGAATTTATCAAATGAAACTGAGTGTCTTCATCTTTGTCTCGATCCAACCAAAAGTACGAATCTCACCATGCGAATAAATGGGTTGAAGTTGAATATGGTAGAAACCACTTGATTACTAGTTAATGATGTAAATCGTTAACAGGCACGAGAGAAACCACCAATGATGACGATGGTTCTCAAGGTACAAAAACACAATCCACGAGTGTGAATAATGAAGCTGGAGTTGAACACTCACAAAATCATTCGATCAAAGGTGAGTGATGTGAACCTATTGTCGAATGTGAAGAACCTACCATTGAGGAATGTAGGCTCCAAGGTAATGAAAAGGATTTCCTAGATCATCTTCCTAGATAATGAGTTGGAGTCGACATGAAGTGATTTGTCAAAGGAGGGCCACAATGTTTCCCACATCATTGACACGAAACATAGGATTTTGCAAAGCTGCAAGAGTGATTCAGGATTATTGCAGAAAAAGTCAAACAAGGTATAAGTGGTTTGAATTTGCAGGTGGAACTTCTCTTGAACATATCTACGACACGACTCCGGAATTTGGCAGCATTTGATTCAAAATAGGATCAAATGTCATGGTGACAATAGGATATAATCAAATGAGAGGTAAATGGATTTCCCAAACCTGTAAGTCAAGTGACAAAGTGAGGATGACCCAAACCTGACACGAGATCCAAATAACTGTCATGTTCAAGAGATATATACTTCCTTTCATACAAAATACAGGATATATGTTTCTTTCCATTTTCCCCCATTATTTCTAGCGAGTATCTCTTTATATTTAATTTCAATCTTGAAGAGGATACCATATGCTTGTCGTATAAGTTCATCCTTTGGATGAATCCATCATAGTATTTATAACAAGCCCTAGGAAGGAGTAGCTCGGTCTCGTCAAGGTGACAAGTCCTTCATCGTTTTAGTTTTATGAGTCCGATGAAAGGGTAACTTGACATCTTTTTCATGTTTAGAGAGTTTGAAAAAGAGGTGAAAAGAAAACTCATGATGTCCCTTTCGTAGATAGTATCTTAAGTCTGAAAAGGTAGAAACCAATACTCAAGAGAACCTCTTAGCCATGTTTGACTAAGTTATTCCTTTTTCGTAGCTAGTTTATCTTGGTCCGAAAAATGATTAAACTTATACTGAGTAGACATATTTTCATTTACTTTTACGAGTTTGAAAAAACATGTGCTCGACAATCTTTTCGTATTTTTGGAGTTTAAAAAGAGATGAAAGAGGACTCCACCTAGAGGAATGAGTGGTATAAAAGGATAGCAACTGGTTCCAGTGATTATGGAACTCCTTAAAACATGTAAAGGTCAAGAGGTTGGGTAATAAGACCACTCATCGCAGATGTTCCCTGGGCAAGGGTAAAACAACCAAGTGAAAGTGTATAATCAGCGAAAGAGATGGTGATGATGGAATGAAAAAACCAAGGCTCATCTAGCAAAAACAGGCTGATAAAAACGAAAACCATGAAAGGTAAAGTGGGAATGGTTTCATTTTTACACAAGCTTGAAACATAAGAAACTTGCTTGAGATTGGTTCCATTTTTACACAAGCTTGAAACAAAGAAAAAACTATGCTTGGATTTGGTTTCAGTTTTACACAAGCTTGAAAGGGAGACAAACTATGCTTGAGATTGGTTTCATATTTACACAAGCTTGAAACAAAGAAGAAATATGTTTGAGATAAGTTTGCATGACCACATCATAATGACTGAATTTGAGGTACATGCCCCCCAAGCTTCATTTCATTCACCTAAGCATACTACTGGGTACTAAAAGGTGGATGAAATGAAGGTTCATTTACGAGATCAAATGAAAGACTCTACTGGGAATTTATGAGATCTAATCAACTCAAATTGGAAGGGGATTTGTTTCATTTTTTGACGATCTTGACACAGGAAAAGAACCATGCTCATGACATCTTGTTTCATTTGTTAACGAGCTTGAAAAAAGACAATGAACTTTGCTCTGGGAACCTTGATTCATTTTTTAAGGAGCTTGACACAAGACAAAGAACTCTACTTCAACCGTGCTCCAAGAACCTTGATTCATTTTTTAAGGAGCTTGACACAAGACAAAGAATTGTGCTCTGAGAACCTAATTGGTTCATGGACCATAAGAGGCCATGGCTTCCAAGAGGTTCTCATCAAATGGTATAAAAATGCTTTGGAAGGGATACCTATTAAGGGATCTAATTAAAAGATCAGGATCCAATGCCCCCGGCACATGATGCACTATATCACTAACTAGATCATTAGTAGACATGGGCATGGAATAGGTTGCTACATAATTAACCTATGGCGGGGGTGATACCACTTACATACAAGGACCATTTAGGGATGATGATTGATTGGGAGTCAAATTAGGATCAACAAATGAAAGTAGATCAATGGTCACAATTCTTCCTTCATGTGAGAAACATATAACACGAAAAGAGAGAAGAGACAAGAGCTCCCATGGCATAAACATAATCACAACCAAGGAGTAAACCAAATCCAGAGGGCCTTGGAAAACCATCCCATCGATATAGATGATCTTTCCTCCCAAAGTAATAAGAAATTTAGGAAGGATCCCTAACGGTTGACTGATTCCTCTGTTAAAAGCCAACATATTCTGGGTAACGGGCACAAGCTGCGGAGAACCTAAATCTTTCCAAGTATTTGAGGATAGAATAATAACCGACACACCTTCATCTATGATTATGCTAGGGACGGGTATATTATAAGCCCGTATTATGACCTAGAAGGCCACATAGGAAGGAAGGTGATATCCTGTCAATTGACTCCAATCAAAGGAAGTGACCATGCTACTTGGAGGGGGTACCATGGGAATGGGAGAATGCCATTTTGTTGTGCATGCAATCCTTTCTGTGGACAGAAACGATCCCTCTAGTCCTATGGGAGGATCTAGCAACTACAAAAGACAACTACATGCAATCTTTCCTAATTTATACTAAAAAATACAAAGGAGGATATATCTCCTACCTCTCTCTGATGTTAATACCCTTGATGTCGACCTTGACTCTTTGGATTCCAAGCTCATGATCTCCTCGTCACCGGTGAGGATGAGTACCTGCAAGAAAAATCAAGTGGAGACAATAAAACCTATGCAAAGCATAACATTTTCTAGTACAAAATATGTAACAGATCAAGGAGAATTACAATAAATGGACAATAATTAACACATTTATGGAAAGAAAACATATATTTTATTATTAATAGATGAAAAAGGGAGAATTACAACCAATGAAGCCTTGATGTTGGAAGCCTCCTTCAAGTGAGATTCCAAGTCCAAGCCTTAGCCTTCAAACACCTTTTATCCTTTGCAAAAGGGTAGCATTTGGGCACAATTCAACACTAGGCTGGAAACCAACCAAACAACCACCAACCATTAGTGGATGGTGGGAAATTCATTTATAGGGATGGAGAGGGAGTTGAAGATCCATGAAAAGAGGGAGGAGTTCCACATCTCAAGGGAGAGATCCCTGGAAATAGGATTAAGGGCTAGGAATGGGAGGTCTCATTCCAATCTTCATTTACCTAAAACCACATTGTCATTCTCAAGCTTTCTAATAAGAGAAGCTTCTCCTCCATTTTAGGAAAAACTGCCTGAAGAGGACCAACGTGTATTTTCTTGATAAACGTCATGCTGGCAGCACTATACATATGTAATTCCAAAGGTTAGCAACACAAATTTACCCGATAAAAGTAGTGATGGGCTTACAATGCAAGGTTTTTGACAAGCTCTTTAGAATGCTTTCAAGGAAAGTTTTCTTCATTTTTATTAGGGATGTTCCAAACATGTTTCATGGTGAATACATGTTTGCGACAACTTTCATCACTTCACAACAATTGCGACATTGACAACACAAAGTTCGACACTTCAGGATACGAGACATGGAGTATGAAAAAATATTGTATAACACCTAACAAGTAATAGAGAGGAATGAACGATGCACTGAACGAGTGATTTGATAAGAAAAAACCGTTGAGGAATTGCTTCATTTGACACATCATTGTATGCTCCATTCAAGTCACTATTATCTTTCTCTTGCTTTTACTTCTGTCGTAATTTCCTTTTATTCCTATCGCAACTTCCATGTTCCTTGAAGGGCCATTCAAGCTTTGTTGATACAAACTATACTAAATAGTTTGTATTTGTATTGGCTTCGCTCTCATATCTGTCAGTGAACCCCAATTACCAAGATAAAAGGAATTCCTCATGAACTGCCTCTCTTTTTTGCCTTACCCAATTACCTCATTAGGGACACCTCATGAAGTACCTTTCTTTTTGGCCTTACCCTTCAGACATCACCGGAGAATCATAGCTTAGTTAATTCCACATTGATTTTCTCACGAGTCAAGTAATTTTAGTGTGAATATAAATCTAGGATGAACCTCGATGGGGTGCTTCCTATGCCTTTGTCTCCCCTAGTGAAAACCTTTTACTCTGTCTCTCGATTTGGCTAAGATATTGATTATGATGTTGAATCCAATGCTTTATCGAACCAGAAATATTAGAAGGAAGAGCTATTCAGCCCCCCTTCCCGATTCAAATGTTTGGTGGGACCTTCTTGAGTAGAATGTTAATGAATGGCATATAACAACCTCCTTCCACCTAAGTAAAAGAAATTGGCATATCTACTGGGAGATCTTCTCGAACAATAGTTTCTAGGAAAGTCCAACCTATGAAAGGAATGTTTTCAAGAAGACGAGAATACCTCAAGTTTTCTTATTAATAAGGTAATACTTCAAATGCTAGGCAAGCAAGCAATGTGTTTCATCAAGAAAACTTATTAATAAGGTATTTTTCCAAATACTAGGTAAGCAAGCAATGCTTTTCATGAGGAAAATTTATCTATTCAATTCCCACGTAACACTAATTAGAGACACCTTTCACTCCATTTACCCACAACTCTTTAATAAATAAAAATTTAAACTTACGTGGCATGTGTTACCTTTTGATTTTATTATTATTTTAGTGTCATTTTTTTAATAAAAGACTAACTTTTTTCTTTTAATTGAGAAATTAGAGTTGTCATTAAGACATGCTAGTTTAGGCAATATGGAGTAGAGGATGCTCCATAAGCCTCAACCTCAAATCAGTCTGCAAAATTTCACAGTCTCTCCAATTGTGTCGCTTTGGAGACTAGAGAAAGATATGCATGGCTGTCTAAATGTTATTGTGGCCATTTCTTCACCTTCAATTCTTACTAAGGTAATCTTTAGGAGAGCCTTTGTAACTAATTTTGTTGTAAGCTCTAAGATTTAGTATCTAGTTTGTTCATAAGATATGTTTGAAGATCACTCAAGGAATCTTTCATTAAAGCCCCTGCAATTGATTTTTCTCTGAGTTTTGAGATTTAGTATCTAGTTTGTTCACAATATATGTATGAAGATCACTGTAACGAATAATTTAATAGAAGATTTCATTAATTATTTTTTTTAGTTTTTAACTAGAATAAAATCCTTTATTATAGAAATAAATTAAAAAATCTTTATTATTAGAAAATAAAATAAAATAAAATCTACATATAATTATTAATATAATAATTTACATGTAAGCTTAGGTTTTATTTTAAATTGGTCGACTTTTCGTTTTTGTTTTATACATTAGGTATTTATCCAGACAGGTAGGTAAGTTCTTCCTTCAATCTATCATTCAATTGTGTTGTGAAGATGGATCTCTTTTGGAATTCGAAACGTTGACAAGATATTCATAATACTATGAATAATCTGAATCAGAAATTTCCAAATGAAAACCACAAAAACTTAAAATCTAACATAATTTCCCTTAAAAAATGATATATGGAATGAAATCTGTCCTCTCGAAAATTCTAGGATTAAGATTGAAAAAAAAAGCGGCTGAACCGCAATTTCTGAAAAATTGTCACGACAATAAGATTATTCCCCCATTTGCTCGTATACAACACATGCTCCTTAATAGATATAATAATAATTCATTTCAGAGGTTAAGTTTGACACTCATACGCAGTGAAATCAACAAAGCTAGAGCTGCCTTGGACAAGCTCGGTCGTTCGGCGCTCACCAGGTCACATGGCAAGCCATAAACATGTTTCTGATTAGTTTTGTTATTTATCATTTTGATCCTTATCTCCTGTCGGGTCTTTTTATGTTTTAATCTCCAACTCAGGCGACAAAATTTTGAATTTTGTTCCCACTAGTCGACTTACAATGGAAAATTCTGAGACAAGTCTTGGAATTTATAGTCTTTTGATTACAATTTTTGAATTATGGAACTATAGCCCCTGCGCAGGTAGCTTGAACTTTCCTAATTTTGGGCTTGGACTGGTTTCCCCATCTAGGGCAGTCACGATTTCAAGGTCAGATGCTCAGAATGGTCATACAACTGACCGAGTACCGCTGAGGCCGAAGCCTCCGTGTAAATTATGTCTTTATAAATAGATCAGTTTTACTTAGAAAAAAAA
>APFE030213461.1:42191-65028 GCA_000404065.3 Pinus taeda | reverse complement strand
ATTGATTCTTTTACCTAATTTAGTTTTTTTTCCATTGAATTAATTTTAAAATTAATACATATAATAGTATAATCTATATATAAAGCATTATTTTTAAATAAGTTAATAAATTAATTTTTAATTATCCATGAATCGATATAACCTGTACCTAATTTATCTTATTACCATAAAATTAATTTATAATAATATTTAGTATAACAATAATAATATTATATTATTAAATTAATTTTGACTTGGGTCTATTAGGCAATATTAGCTGTTAAATTAGCCGTTAAATTAACCGTAGGAATCTCTGCTCTGACTATTTAAATTGCTAGGCTGGATCTGTTTCTTCAACTTGTCCTGACGATGAACCACACTGGTTGGTTTGAAACGCGTCGACAAAGGTCTTTATCATGTGATTTACGTTGAAGCTCTTATTATAAAAATTCTACGGAATTTTCAATATGAGTATTGGGCAGGCCATCTGGGGTCTAGCTGGGAATTTGCATAGTTTCTCTAGGGAAGACAGTGCAGGAAACAAGAAGTAATGGCAAGGAAATATGAACAATGTTTTAGAGGAGGATAGGATCAGGCTACAAGGAGCTGCTAGTAAAAAATGTGGAATTTTGGGAGATAGTCCATGATGGGTAGTAGGGGCTCCCAGACATAACTATGTAGTTTTTGAGGTGAGTGCAGAGTGAGGCAGTAAGGAAGGTGCATGTCAAAACTGCACAATTTTCTGAGGGAGAGCTGAGCAGGCCAGTACGGGGCCTTCCTTTGAGATCTACGCAATTTCTCGGGATAATGTAGTGATAGGAAACAAAGACCTGTCCCACAGTTCTACGCAGTTTCTGCAGGAAGTGTAAGGTAGATAGTTGGACAAGTTTAAACAATGATATAACTTCTGTGAAACTGGTGTAAACAATGATATAACTTCTTTATGATCAAAAACAAACACTTAGTGATACAACATAGACCATCCAGAAGATATAAAACATACTCTGCTTGATGCAACAACCTTTGTGACAAGAGTGCGTGAAGTGAGTATGAAACATGTTTATGTGATGAGAATAACCCATGTGCACGAAGATTTCCCCTTGAAGTAGAAAAAACTTCCATTTGCATTAAAAATGATAATCCGTATGCCCAAATATGACACATGTTGTATAAATATGAGAACGTGAACAAATCATAAGATCAATGAGGGGGCTTGATATCATTAACTTAGTAATAAGTGACCAAGGAATGATCGATCACAGGATCCATGGTAGGCTCTGAAATTTTCATGCAAGCCAAAATTTTGGAGGGTGGTTGTAGCCGCTACAACATTGGTGACACACTGGTATAACTCCAGCTCTCTGTATGGAACTTTTTTCATGAAAAGCAAGTCTAACCCTTTCAGAAGTATTGTTCAATTATTTGATCATCATGGCTTCCTCACTAGCTTGAGTGAAAGATGTACTCCTTACCATTCTCTTGATCGGCCAGCACACATACCAAGCCAAGTCAATTGAGTTGTTTAGATTAGGGATTAGGGGTATATGGATTCACAAGTAATATAACTGTCAGAGTTTTAGTTTCTTCTCTAGTGTTTCTCCACTTCTAGAAGGCCTGGACAATACCCCAATAGAGTCACGTAGGAACACAAGCATCACTTCACTACCAGCGAGCTTGGTCAGTACCCCAATGAAGTTAATTGCATCACCTCTCTACGTAGGAAGCCTTTCTCTTCTTTCGCCTTATTTATTTTTCATTTTTTTACTTTTTTTATTTTTTATTTTTCAAAGAATTGTGCATATACACTTATTTATTTCAGAGGCGAAAGAGGGATCCCGACTTATTGAGAGAAGAAGAGGTTTTCCATTTATATGTTATATATACCTCTAAAATACATGTTAAGGTTTTCTCCCTCACCTTACTCTAGTTGACTGAGCTAACAAGGGTTAACCCAAAACTGATTAGAGTAGGTGGTACTAGTTAACAATGCAAGCATTGTGTTTTCACGAAGACTTACTATGAATAGAACGTATTTTCCATCAGGGCATCATCGACTGAAGAGAACAAGCTCTTCATAAAGAGAGAGGACAACATATAACCAAGTGTTGATAGTTGTACAAGTCCTCTTATATTTTTCCAGCTCGTATCAAGAGCCAACCAAGGTTTCACGTGAGACTAAAGATGTGAGTACAAACAAGCAAACAAACAAAAAAGTAAAGATCAAAAGTAAAGCGAAAGAAAAATAAGTAAGCAAAGAAAGAAAGAAAGCAAATCAAACTAGGTAAGCAATAAAATAAACATGAAAAAAAAGTAAAATAAGAAAGAAAACACTACTCCTTCTCCTAAACTAAGAGGTGCATGGGCCTACTCACATAAAGAGATATCTCCAATGTAACCACCGACGCACTAGTTGGCCCATTTTGGTGAAGACATGGTTCACAAGAAAGATAAGTGTGTAAACAAAAAAAAAGGAAAGATAAATCATTAAAGACCAGCACACTCCAAATTTAAAATCATCCATAGAAAAGAGAAGAGTAAAAGCGCAGTATAAGCATTCTGTGGACCTACCATGGTTATGCAATAGAATGCGAGTAGACAATAAACATGCACACTATTTGGACCACGACAAATGAGAAAACTCGAAACCCTCCAGGAAATTAGTAACAACTATGAGAGAGAACCCAATTGGTAGGCATAATTACGCAGTTCCTGGGAGGAAGACATGGTAGGGTGTCCAGGGGACTACTGGATAGTTATGTGCAATTTTCAAGATCAGTATGAGGAAGGTCATCTCGGGGTCCAACTAGGAATCTGTATAGTTTCTTTGGGGAAGACAATTTGGGTAATAGGAAGCATTCACAAGGAAATATGTATAGTTTTTTGAAGGAGGACATGATCGTGCTACGGGGAGATGCTGGTCAAAATTGCGCAATTCTAGGAAACAGTTCGGGATAGGCAATAGGGGCCCACGGACATAACTGCGTAGATTCTAAGCTAAGTGAAAAATGAGGCACCAGGGAAGGTTCCAATAAAAAATATGCAATTTTCTGAGGGAGAGTAGAGTATGGTAGTAGGGGGCTTGCCTGTTAGATCTGCACAATTTATCGGGATAGTGCGATGATAGGAAACAAAGACCTGTCCTACAGTTCTACACAGTTTTTGCAGGAAATGCAAGGCAGGCAATTGGAACAGTTTTGTGCAAATTATGTTATTATTTCGGCCTTGGTTCACAACACAGTTTTGTTTTTCCAGTTGACCATAGGTAGGCTTGATGGGTGATCTTTGCGGGAAGTGTAGACTAGATTGGATTTTGGGACAAATTCTGTGCTATTCTGGGAGACAGTCAGCTGGATCATTTCCATAATTGCATAGTGTAGGCTACCCATAGGACAAATTCAAGCTCTGGATAGTTCTGGGCAGCAGTGTAGGGTCATTGAGGGCTGAGACTGCGTAGTGCAGCTTAGTCGGGGTCTAGTTGAAGGAGGGTTGTCCGGTCGACATATTTTGAGGAAAAATAACTAAGTGTGAGAGCAAGTGAACTCGTGCATACATGACATTGAGAACACACACTTAGGATAACTCGACAATAAGACACCTCAAACCAACAAGATAAACATGGCAAAGCATGACCCTCTATCGGACTGTCTAATGGTGAAAGTGACAAGTGCAACACTTGGGATAAACCTTTAGACGACTGTGACGACACTTACGAAATAGTGCTTATAACTTTGTGCGTGAGTGTGATGGGTGTTCACATAGCTAAGACAACCGAAGAACATAAAGACAAACTTTGAATCACCAGAACTAGATCGCAAACATGACATAGAAATCTACATGCCAAAGAAGGCAGTTGGTTGAACAAGCAAAAATGAAGCAAGACACATAGGGGAAAAACATGAAATGAATTTCAGTGCTTGCAAACATGCATGTTATTGAAGAAATAATGATATGAAAATGACAATTAGTCCTTCAAGGTACACTAAAATATGTACTTCAAAATATGTACTTTACTTACCATACTTACCCTCGAGATGATATGCATCCAGTGGAGTTTGCATGAGATCCTGATATTTTATCATAAATTGGTTTCTTGGTCCTTCTCCTCAACTCCTTGAGAGTGATGTAGCATGTCACCTTTTCTTGTAGTCACTGAGAGATAGATCAACACAATTTCATTGGACTGTGACTGCTACAAGGATGATCTGCGCAGTTTTCTAGAGCGAGGCTTGGTTGCTTGCTCTGCGCAATTTCTGGGAGCAAGGCTGCTAGACAGTTAGGATAACAATGCGCAATTTTTGAGATGCAAGACACCATTGTAGGATGGGGTCCTAGGAGGAAACCCCTGTGCAATTTATGAGTGCAATGCACCTGAGCAGCTGAGGGACAATAGTGCAGATTTTCTGACGATAGGACACTATTGTGGGATGGGGTCCTGGGAGGACACCTCTTTGCAGTTTCTAAATGCAGGGAAACTAGACTGATCTGCACATTTTTAGAGAGTAATGTTGGTTTCCTGACTTCTCTGTGCATTTCAAGAGAACAATGCTGGATGGGAAGCTAAGGGACAACACTGCGCAGTTTCTAAAGACATCGAGTTCCAGCTGGGGGAAGGATAGTAGAGGAAACCACTATGCAGTTTTGGATGCTAAGGGAGGATGGGGTCTTTGCGCATTGTGAATTTCCAGTAGGTAAGGGAAAAATCTTGAGGGTTGCAGAAGAAAAGTGTGCAATTTTGGGTAGATGGATGGGACTAGGTTTCTTGGGAAACTAGCTAAGTGTGAGATCAGTGAAACTGATGTAAACAGTGATAGAACTTGACTATGATCACACATGAACACTTAGTGATACAATATAGACCATCTAGAACATATAAAACATACTCTATTTGATGCAACAACCTCCGTGACAAGAGTGCGTGAAGTGAGTGTGAAACATGTCTATATGATGAGAACAACCCATATGTATGAAGATCTCCCCTTGAAGCAGAACAAAATTCCCTTTGTGTGAAAAACGATAATCCATATGCCCAAAGATGACACATGCTGCATAAAGATGAAAATGTGAACAAATATTAAGATCAAGGAGGGGTCTTGAGATCATAAGCTTACTAATAAGTGACCTAGGAACGATCGATCACTAGATCCATGATAGGCTCCAAAGTTTGCATGCAAGACAAAATTTTGGAGAGTGGTTGTAGTCACTGTAAAAACCACTTAATACTTACTAAGTAAGCTGATAAACCACCTAAACAATGGGATATATAATCCTATGGTTATTTCCTTGAAATTCTAGCGGATAAATTACTTTTATAGTGTATTCAATCTCATGGAACTAAGGAGTGCTTCAATTAAGCCTTGGGTTAATTCACAAAGAGGTAGAGAGTTATTGTGGTTACTATTACCAAACAGTAGGTGATAAACCAATTGGATAGTGAATTATTTCTCTTTTCCATTTTCCTAAATATTGGTGTGAAATTGCCTTCAGAAAATAACACTTTAGACTTTAATTCCAGCTCAACGATGGCCAACTGCAAGAAATATTGCAGCGTAGTTGGCCTATGGTTAGGTGGGGAGTTGAAGTTCCTCCTTTATTTGTCAACCATTTTAAGTTAAAAATATAAGTATAATTACTTGGATCAATTTGAACAATGTATGATGAAAATATTTGATGTGTGATATGTAATTGTATGGATCAACACTACATATGGAAGGTTGCTAGATTATTGTATGTTCATGCTGAAAGATTTACTTTATATTCCTTCACGGTTATGTTGAGCTTATGGATCTATATTTTTTCTTATATTCATGAAATAAAAATTTATTTACATGAACATGCATGGTTTTTTGAAGTCCCTCAATCAAACTATTTTAGCAAGTGAATTCAATTATCTGACATGTTATAAGTATTATGGCTTATTGCCTTGTTTAAGGTTGTAGACTACCTCACATGTTAAGGAGGTAATTTAGGTGTCATATGATGTATGCAAATTTAGTTAGACCTGATAGTCACTTATTTTAAGAACAATGAGAGAATTTCATGGTTATGTACATCTGTATAATGTTGCAAAGTCTATAGCTTCACAGAGGAAGCATGGTATTTGATCTTATTATGAAATATAGATATTGGAGTTATTTATTACCATTAATTAGAATGTGATATAATGAATTTTTTTAGAGCTATTAATTATGTTATGTTCATGGTATGATATGTTGGGAGGTCAATGTTTAGATCTCGGTTTTCATTCCTAGAAATTGGTGTGCTAGGCAATGCTTTATCTCAAGGAAATTTTGATATAATCATTTGGGACTTCCCTTCTTGCAAGTTTTGGAAACAATTTATATCTGCATTTGAGACTCGATGGTTCCTTAATAGATTTTGGTGTTTGGGTTGGATCCTCTTTCATCCTCCAAATTTATGTTTGAAATTTGTATATATGTGAGGGGGAAAATATTGATTGACTAATAGATGCATCCAGTGATCTGGGTGTCCATATATTCAATGCATGTGCACATATAGAAGTGCACTAGATTTTGATGGTCTAGGATTTATGAGTAAATAATAGTTAGGGCTGATATACTATGTGGGCCCTTCTTGGATGGAACACTTGCATGAGGCCAAATTTCCCATAAGCAGATGAATCATCCAATATGCAAGAAATTTGATGGTGGAGGCATCGTGCATATCATAGAAGTACTGGATGGGACTAAGGTTGGATTTCCCATGGAAACCACACATGATTTCAAAGTCTAGGGAATTTAAGGGTGCGCCAATAAATAATATTTGCATGCGCCTGGATTTATCTTGGTCCACTAGATAGAGCGAAGAATACTTGTAAAACACGACGAGGTCATGCTTGGTGGGACCTATGGCCCTAATTTTATGTGGCACTTGCCAATAGGTTAAGATAATGTATACATGGTTTCCATGTAGGTTCCATGAGAGAGGCAAGACTACCAAAGGTGATAGGGCAGGTCCATGTGGGCCACACGTGGGTGCCACATGGTCGTTCAATACTGATGTGGCATAATTTAATTAGTCATAGTTCAAATGGGCACAACTTTCAATTCAGGAGTCATATTGAGATAACATTTATGCCATTGGAAAGCTCTTGATGAGGTGAATGTGATGGTGATATTAGTTTTGAGTTTCAATGAACTTTGAAAAGGAGTAATTTTGTAACCCTATCTTCATAATAGACCTTATAAGTCATGTTAAATTATAAAGTAACAACTTCCACAACTTGAGAAGATACAAGGGGGTGGGAGGGAGTGTTATAGTGTAGTATTAGATCACCTAGGTTCAACACTCAAATTGAATGGGACTTAAATAAGAAAAGTTAGAATCTTTGTTAAGAGTTATAGAGTGGTATCTAATCTTATGATTAATTGACATATACACATATTTGATGATTTTAGAATCACAACTGATATGATTGTTGGCATAACAAACTGTTGATATGATATTTTCTTTTCTAAATTATTTACCATCCTGAGATTTTATATTTTAGCTACTTTCATACCATCATGCTTGTTACAAACACACCAAGGTGATGAGTGAATAGTTTGATTGTGTTTGTTTCAAATAAAAATCATATTTGTGTGAAAATTCATAAGATCCACCAAGATACTATAAGGAAACCAAATAATTTTCAAAAGAATGGTGCAATATAGCACATATAGATCCCAACATAATTTGTAAGAGTAGTTAGTTGGAAAGAGGTTGGAAGGGAATTTCCTTGACTTGATAGACACCCTTAGGAGATTAAGAGCTAAGTTTAAAAGTTGTCAAGAAGATAATGAGAATAGTGTGAAAGCTTAAGAGAGGTAAGACGAAGTAAATAGAGTGATTTTATAGAGAATATTATATCTGTGAATACATAAGCAACAAAATTTAGGCACCAACTGCATAGGTAAACACAAATCCAAGAAAAGGATATCAATATTATCGAAACTTGGATTAGAGGCTAATAGAGTAGAAGGAAGTAAGTTAAATAAGAGACATCAATAAGCAAGTGAAGATATAGTGAGAGCGGCAACTCCACTCAGCGTTTCAAAGAGAAGAACATGATGTCACGAGCAATTATCTAGTGTGGAAACTAATTCTACACCACCAACAATGGATAAATTAGAAAAAATTAATACCAAAGGAATTCAAGAAGGAAAAACCACCTAACTTTGATGGAGAGGTAAAGAAGTTGAATAGGTAGAAGCATGGTTATTGGGAATCATGAAATACATCAAAGTGCATGACTAGTATAAAAATATGGAATATTTTTTTATTATTGGACTGAAAATTTTCTGCTACATAAATTTCTCCTTGGCAATCTATTTATAGCGTTCAATCCTAGATTTGAAGGAGTTTTCACACCAACAATCCAAATTAGTGAGTTTTTTTGCTACAGGTGAAAATATATAAAAATGAGTAGTACCTAAAGGCTGAAGGGGAATTTTTGGGAGAGGCATCAAGGATGCATGAATCTTGATGGGATTCTATATTTTGTGAAAAAAATAAATCCAAAGGATTTCTCTTAGATTCATGGATTAGGTAAAATAAAGCCCCACTTCTTTATCATTTAAGTGTTACACTTTATTGCTTTTCTTCACACCCATTCTAGCTCAATATTTTCGATTCTATAGACCTTTTTTCAACTCGTCAATGGTTAATAAAGGATAGCATTGAGTTTCAAGTTTGTCTTTGTTATTTATATCTATATGTGGAGTATTTATGCATTTTCAAGATAGAATAAAATAATTTCTTAAAAGACTCGTTCCTGTAGTTATAGAGTATATCTCAAAATATTCTTAGAATCACACATGTACATGGTATGATGTTGAATTCATCTTATATGTTCAGTTTCATGGTATTTATTCTACTTGATTCATTAATTTAATGCCCAACAAATCCATATTCCTCATCACAAGACAACAGTGACTTCCTTACTCACCGTTTGTGTTTCTGATTTATTATTTTTCTTCATTTCTTCCACCTTTTTCCTATAAACCATTGTTCTCTATCTTTCAGGACTCCATGCCCAATGGTTTCTCTTTTGATTTTCTAATATTTGCACTATTTTTATCCCATCTATTTTCCATTCTGATTCTCAACCCCTTGCACTTTAGTTTTATCATCTAAACCTAGCCTTTGTGATTAATGTTTTAGTTGTAAAAAAAAAAATAAGCATCAAGTTTTATTGTAATCTTTGAGGGAGATCCCTCTAACTGTAAGGGCCATCTTGCAATCTAAAGGTTGAAATGCACTTGGAATGTTCTTTTTAAGACTAACAACATCTGAAGCAACAACACTTTTTGGCTTTGTTATCAAGGAGAAAAGACAAGAAGATATATTTCCCTAGGTGAATGACAAAGACCAAATCTAGTCCTTAAGGTGAACAAGGATCACACATACAAAAGTTATTTGTATTTTACCTAGTGACTCTACTATTTGAAGAAGTTAAAAAATTTCACTAACGACTCCACTAGTTTTATAATGTCAAAATCATCTATTGCTTGGGTAGGTGCAAGGTTTGCACATTTTGTTTTTTGTTTTGTTTTGTTTGATTTTGTTTTTATTTGTTTGTTTTTTTGTTTTTTCCTTTTGTTCCCAAATTTCTAAATGTTGTTCCTAATATGGATGAATGGGAAGATTATATTCCTAAGTTTAGAGAAAAAAAGAAGGATAATGTTATACATTATTTGTTAGAGTTTCATGAATGAATGCATCAACATCGTATTAATCATGAATATGTCCATATGAAAATGTTTATTTTTTCTCTCGATAATTATACTTGAGAATTCTATAGATCTTTACCTCCTTCTAGTATATCATCTTTGAAATATTATCATACATGCTTTCATAGTCACTATAAAATAGTTTTTCCTGCTGAGCTTCTATTTGAAAACTGTTGTGAATAATTTGAGTGTAATTATCCAACATATATAAAATGATAATATGGATGAAATGTGATTTACTAATGTCGAAGACGTGGATGAAAAATTTTCAAATGCATCTAATAGATTTTATTATGATTTCAGTTCTTAACATGATAAAGAATTTGTTGTTGAAAATCCTTGTAATGGTCAGTTATCAGTAAAGATCACATACAATCAGTTTTTTAAGAAGCAGAAAAATCGAAGGAAATAGAAAGTTAGATCAACCATTCAAACCAAACTGTCAACATTATGGATGAGAAAAAAGTCATTTTTCATGAATATGAATATCCCTTCTCAATTTTCTCGAATCATAAACTGGACTGAGTTTTTTGATTTTCATACTTTGTATAGATATAAATTGCATGATAGGTTTCTAATCACTCTTTTGCTACAATCATCAATCTGGTTTCCTTAATCATTTGCAGAGGAAGATATTATGACTTATTTAATGAAATTCTTACTTGTTACCCTTGGAAGTATGCATATACTTGATGAAGATAATTGAGTAGATTAATGTAGGAGATACTTGTATAAAAATAAGTTTGCCAAATGAGCATTTATTTTCAGTCTACAGTCGTAGTTTGCATAATTTGTTTTCAACAAGAGAAGAATAAAATACTTCATTTTCCAGAAGAACTCTCAGACCAAGATTCATTAATTTTCATAAAATGTTAAGGTGCATAAAATTATTTTTGAGGGAACAATGAAGGCACTCGGTCTGCTGGTTCATAGAACCTTACAAGGAGATGTTATCCCCCATGGAGCCAATGTTGTAACATAAATTAATTTCACAAAAAAATTTACCCTAGGCAACCTTAGCACATAAATTTTGTTTCCCGAGCCATTTTTCTACACGAAGTCTCATTACCCATATCCACTTTTAGGTAGTTTAACTAATAGATGAAATGACCCTTTTCGAAGCATTTTTTTTGGTCAATTTTGTTTAAAATATGGTACAATTTTTTAAACATCAAGTGCCTCAGGGATTTTTAGGGTGCCAAATCCATTTATACATTCAAAAGTGTATTTTAAAAATCAAGAAATCACAATCTCGGTGAAGCCAAAAAACCATTTAATTTATTAGTTAGACTATATTTATCCACATTTAATTAAAATTTTAAGAACATCACACACACACACACACACACACACGTGCGCGCGCTCACACACACACACACAAATGTTCACTAAATAATTATATAAATGAATAGTTTTTAGTTAAAACTATATTAGTAAATATAAATATTTAAAAATATATAAAAAACCATAAAACCTTGCCACAAATTCTTAGAGAGCCCACCATTTTTTGTGGATAATATAATATATTAGAAATTGCACCAAAGAGGTGCAAAGGAACTCTGAAAGGAACAATGAGGAGAATTGTGGATGACAATAAGAAGAGGAGGGGAGTATGTTGAAGGAAAATTAGGAGTGTGGTGTTATTGTCAAAAGTGTTATCTGCCAAAGTTGATGTTTCAAGTGTGAACGATGTGAAGGCCAAGCACTGACCTCTCATATAATACATACATATATATATATATATATATAGTATATATTATATATTATTTATATAAGATAGATAGATAGATATATTTTTTATGGGGCAAAGGAGAAAGAGGGAAATAATTTCAAATTTATTTTTTGGTGCCATCACACCCTAATATAACAACAAGACATCACCCATAATGATCACTAAGCTAACTAGAATAGCCCAAGTGTGAGAAGGCCAATTCTTCATCATTCACCATTTGACAAAATACAATTATAAATTGACTTTTGGAAGAAAGGTATGCCCCCTCTAACAATTAGAGTAGATCTGAAATTATACGAACTAGTGATAACATCAAAGGAAATGGCAAAAGATCTACTTGTTTGTTTTAATTGATCATTTTTATTGTCTTGTCGGTTCTCTGTTAAATATTAAAAGATAATTTAAGAGCAACCTTGGTCTGCAACAATATCAATGTTAGATATCATTTTGGGATTCAACTGTGTTAAGTAAGTCATTCACGTATGACCCTTTCCATGAGAGGTAGTCGTAACTGACTAATTTCTCATGATTTTTGAATAGTTCACTTAGCACTCATTGCATTGGGTGATGCTCACAGGGGTGAAGAAGTGGGATTGAAACTAGTGAAATGTGGAGAAGGAATCACATAGCATCAATCATCACTTCCGGGGCTTGCACCCAGTAACCAGGACTTCCCAGGAGGTCACCCATCCCAGATCTCCTCTGGCTCAAGTGCGCTTAGCTGTGGAGTTTTCCCCCACAATCAAGCCCACTTAGCTTGCTACCCCATTTGTAAAACCTTAGCAAGTATTGTGCCTCATGAACCATTCAAGTAGAGATCCCTTGACTCTTTTTGAATTTAAGTATGGGGGTTTACGCAGTGCATTATATTAGATATCATTTTGGGAGAGAAGAGATGCAAAGTATTTCTTTCCCATTGTAAATTCAATGATTCCAGTGTGCAAACATAAAACCTGTGGCCTTTACCATAAGTCTATAAAATGATGATGTCATGTAAGTAGAAAGACATTTCGAATTGCAACAAAAAGCACACCTACATGAGCCATATAGGGAAATCTGAATGCTCCATCCATGTAGACATGAATGTAATAACAAATTGAGAAACTGTAAATAAATTTGTTTAGTTCCCATTCATTGTTATAGAGATAAAAGAGGGCAAACATAATCATCAATATCCATCACAATTACAAAATGAAATTCAACATTCCCAATTTTTGATAATTTAACATCATGATTACACAAGAAAAAATCAATATTCAATATTTAAGTAAAAATTTAGAAAACCTAAGTTCAAATGAAATACAATCCATCCTACAATTATTGTTGCAATATCATCATGACAGGAGCTGCAACTCTACAAACCTCATTTGAGGTATTTTTCTTCATGTTTACAATATTTTCCTTATAGTTATTGAGAACATTCTACTTCTGGATTCGATGCATTGTTCATATTAGCGTCTGTTGTGTGACTTTGTTTCACTATATTTGAGGCCAGAGATATATGCTAGTTGCAAATTTTTTTGGTAAATAGTGTTTGGGAGCAACATGAGTAGATGCCAAGGAAGATAATAAGAACCAACTAGACATTCAAGTGAAAGTATCCATGATGGAAATAGTAGAAGCTCTAACGGATACAAGAAAATAAAACTAAGAACCAATGGATGATGCTCATTAGGTCGAGGAGGATGACATTATCCATGGTATTTACAATGCCGATTAATGATCGATACATCAATGAAAGATCGATACACACTAAAAAATGACATGCACTGAACTAGTTTTTCAGTTTGGCATTGCAATTTTCCATGGCTAAGTACAAATTCACTCTTGTTATTGTTTATATTGGAGTTGGTTGATGATATGAGTCTTTCTCTTCACAATGGCATCCCTTGTTGAGAGTTATGTCCTCTCTGCACTAAATGACTGTGCCCAGGTATATTATGGATATTTAAGTGCAAATATTTAGTTGTATGCATGGATCATTCCTTAATTTGACAACTTAATGTTGTCAATATATATTGTTCATAGGATCTTATCATCTCAGGAAGGGAAGTATAAATGTTTTCCAACTTAAGCAATAGTGAAGTTAAAAACAAATAAGAAGCAGTGGAAGATAATTTTAAGTGTAGAAGACACTGTGTGAATTTTTCTAGTATTTTGAACAAATGTGAGAGAAGACAACATGTATTTTGTTGTTGAAAGTTGTTTTATAATTGCTAGTCAAGGATTTAATTGAGAATGAATTGTTTTATATGTTGATGTCATGCTATGTAACACTTCCTTGTTAGAAAGTATATTTGATATCTAGTGTATAGAATATGTTGGGAAGGATAGATAGGAAAAGGATGGTGAAAGGAATTTCAATGTTTGCAAAGCATACATGAATTAGAAAAGATAATGGAGTTAACTTGAAGAGTTAATTGACAATCCTTCGTGTTAGAATATTTTTTGGTGTTTTTCAATAGAGTTGTGTTTCTGGTGCGGAAATAAACCATGGTTTATTTTGCAAAACCTTTACAAGTATTGTTGTTTTGTATTGGGTTTCCATAACAATGTTTGGAGTGCTTGCCGCCATGACAATAGTTGGGTTAATTGGGAGCGTTGTTATAGTCATGGACTATGGAATTATTATGAATGATGTTCTTACAACATGGGATATAAAGAAATGTTTGTCTGAAAATTCTAGAATTTGGGATGAACTTGTGCAATTCTAGAGATTTGGACAATTCTGACAAATGTTTTGTTAAAATAGAATGCAAAGTGATAATGTATTATTTTTTTATGTATACTATGTTGAGGACAATTTTATTTGTTCTTTAATTTTCTTTTGTGATGTGTTTTTTTTTAAGTGTTTGGGATGTGATAAGATCATGTGAAATATTTTAATAGAAAGATATCCTGTACAAATGTAAGAAAATGTGAAGGGATGCAAAGACATAAAAGTAAAGAAACATAGTAGAACATAGTGAACGTGTAAATATGAGAGTTTTATTTACAAGACATAGGTAACCAAAAAAAAATGTACATGGAAAACATTTTGGAGGTTATCAAAGTAGACGTATGTTAGGGAAATGCATATTTTTGGATCAAGGACATGAATATAAATTTATATCTAGCAAAAAGAAAAGGGAATGCAGGTTTTGCAATATTTTTTTGGGTGCACAAATAGTTGACAAGGGAGTCAAATTTAGTCATAAATACAAGGTGATGAGTGGCATCTACAATAACATTTGAGATCTGGGTGTAGGATACACTTGGGGTTGTGTGCTTTCTAATATATTTGAATATCTCTTGTTGCATCCCTTTCATGTGTATTGATGAGGATACACATGAAAGTCTTTATCCTGTGAAGTAGTTGAAGAGTTGATCACATGAAATATAGAGGCAAATTGCAAGGTTGTGGCAATATTTCTTGTATTTCCCGAAGAGCGACCTCTGATTGATATATTTCATGGAAGAAGTTGTAGAGTTGGGAGACACAATCCATGCCCATCTATTTTTTTTCAACAGAACAAGAAGTTTATAAGTGAAAATTGAAAAGTAAATGAAGTGAATGGGATATATAAAAGAGTAATAAAAACTATTGAAACTGAAATTAATGTAGAATAAAAGAATGTCAATAAGCACATAAAGGTTTTTTTTTTTTTTTAATAAGAGAGCAAATGGAACATGTGTAAGTGCATTGTAGAGTTAGTTTAATCGCTAGTAAGGGAAGCCTTTATGGATTGTGCTGCAAAGATCTTGAGGCAAGGTATGCCTCTTCTTCTTTTATATGAATGACATAAGGATTATCTTGCATGCATGAGTAATGACCGAAGGTAAACGCCGAAAAGATGCACATATCACACAATGATCTATGTCTAAATGTGATTGTGAAGGTCATGCCTTGGCAATCAATATTGCCAATGTAAATTGTTTCCTTATTGAGGGTCATGCCTTGCCACTTATGGATTGTTAAGCCCCATGCCATGTGAAGATATATTTTTGTTCGAGAACCCCTTATTATAGGGGGAATTGGCACATAATTTGGATTTGAAGCATCCCATGGTTGTTCTAGGTGGATATTGGTGGCCACCCACCAATTCCACTTGGACCCCCACCATTGCTTCTTTCAATTTTTCAGTTTCATTAATTATAGCCCAGTTTACTATGTTTAGCAGTTTTTCGGGTCCTAAACTTTCGAAGTTGTTTTGAGGCCCTAAATGATGTTTTTTGGGAAAATCTACTGCCAAATATTTGTTGTCTAAACTTGTCTTTTCGGTCATATTCCTTAGAGATTTCTTTCCAACGAGCTATCATGCACCTCAAACGAAGATAATATGACCAAGTCGCGACCCCGGGAAGTTGGCTGTCCAACTCACCCCAACGGGGCCCATAAACTCTTGGTGTTACATCTCCTCGGGTTAGGGTTTTAGTTGTTTAGGGTTTGACCTTATTGTTCAATAATAAAAAGGCCCTTGAGCCTCATTGTCAGATAGTTCAGAGGCATGTAGCTGCCACATCTCTTCTCAAAGATAAGCTACCATCGCCCTAGCTGGTTATTTCCATTCCTGTTTGTAAGCATATTTTAGTATTTTACATTAATGAAATGAAGTATTATTTCCATTGCTTCTCTCTGTTTACGGTTATCTCTATACTTTGTTGCATTCCCATTTAAATTCAGATTAGTGGTATTAGAGCGGTCTGCTTTTCTTCTCCGTTTTTCTTTGCATGTCCCCAACTGGTCAAACCTTTGCAAGGCCAACCTCGCAAATCCCAATGGCCTCCCATGGTGGATGGAAAGAAAGACGAGGGGGCAGGAAATCCTATCAAAATCTTGCTCGAAGAAGCCCTCGAGTGACAAAGGAACGTGATGATGGACAACTTTTCCCAAGTCATTTAGCGGCTACTCAAGGGCGACGCATCGGCTTCCAACAACAACTTTGGAAATGCCACACCGTTTAAGGTACAAGTTAATTTTGAAATCCCCATATTCAAGGGTCGGATAGAGGTAGATGCCATCGAGAAATGGTTAAATGTGCTAGAGGGTTATTTTTTTGTTCATGATTTTTCTAGTAAGGAAAAGATTATTTTCGCTCTTCTTAAAGCAGCCCCCCATGTCAAGGATTGGCAGGAAACCTACTGCGAGCCGAAGGATGAAAGTTAGGCTCAATATTTTCAGTTGCACCCACTTGGAATTCATTCCAAGATTCCATCAAGGAGCAGTACTACCCTGTCGGAAGCTATGAGGATCAATACATAAAGTGGACCACGCTGTGGTAGGGAAGGGACCAAGACATGCCAGAGTTTACCAATATTTTCCATACCCTTCACAAAAAGTTGGGTATGAAGGAAATAGAGTAGCATTTGGTACTCAAATACCGTGGCTGCCTGCACAAGTACATCCAAGAAGAAATAGAATTCCTTAACATCTCCTCGCTCAATGTGGCATACTGGTATGCTGTCAAGGTCGAGCAAAAGTTTAAATAGAAGAAGCAAGACTTTGGATCTGTGAATCCAAAACAAGGGAAAGGTGCCCCAAATTGTAGAACAAAGGACAAAGTGAAGGCAGGACAACCCAAGACAACCCGGAAAAGTTGTAAGCAAAGAATAATGTCACGAAGC
The DNA here is from genome assembly GCA_000404065.3 of Pinus taeda. NCBI lineage: Eukaryota > Viridiplantae > Streptophyta > Pinopsida > Pinales > Pinaceae > Pinus > Pinus taeda. The sequence goes on along the minus strand of APFE030213461.1, from coordinate 47,985 downwards.
CGAAAAAGGACATGGGAAAGTGGTGTGAGTTCCATAAGAGCGCCACTCACAACAAGTGAGTGTTAGGTCAAGTAGTCAGTGGTGGCCAAGCTAAAGGTTTTAGAATCAGATGCATGTTCCAACTTTTAGTCATAACTCGATAAGGGGAATGACAAAGGGAAGCAGTTTGTCAATGCAGAGCCCAACGCCACTGTTGCCATCACGAAGATCCAGAAGGAGGAACCTAAATATCCAGAGGACAAGGAGCATCTCTTCCACTCCCAGATGTGGGTAAAGGGCTCCATGCTACAGTTCATTATCGACATCGGGAGCTAAAAGAACCTCATTTCAGAAGAGGTCTTGAAGCGGCAGGGCTTATCGACCATAGCACGTCCACAAATTTACACCATCGGGTGGCTTCACCAAGGACGGGATCTTCGCATGAGCCAATAGTGTTGCCTTCCATTCAACATCAAGCCCTTCACAGATGAGGTATTGTGTGACATTGCTCCCCTTGAAGTTTGTGATGTATTATTAGGACAACCATACGTGTGGAAGCGACATGCTATGTATGAATCAAGGCCCCGTGTTGTTGTTGTTACTTTGGGAAATAAGCTGTACAGGATACCAGAGGTAGCACCACCTACCACCATCTCTTTGGTTACTGCAAAACAATGCAGTAAGATTATTTCCAAATCCGGGAAATTTGCTTTCCCGATGATACGCCCTCAAGGAAAGAAAAAGACGGTGGCGATGACCTCTAGACAAGGCCCCTCCACACGAAAACTAAAAATGGACAAGGTCGTGGAGGAGTACGAGGACATTTTCACCTCCCTTGCAGGGGTTCCTTTGCATTGTCAGGTCAAGCATTCCATTGATCTAACCCTAGGTGTGCCACAACCTAATGGACCAATCTATCAACACTCTGTTCTGGAGAATAATGAAATCAAGAGGTAGATTTAGGAGCTATTGCAAAATGGTCACATTTTTTCGAGTTCATCGCCCTGTGGGAGATCGATCATGTTGGTGAAGAAGAAGGATGGGACTCGGAGACTCTGTATTGACTATCAGGCGCTGAACAAGATCACTGTCTGTAATAGGTACCCAATCCACAGATTGATGACCTTTTGGACCAACTGAAGGGGGAAAAATATTTTAGCAAGATCCATTTGAAGTCAAGATATCACCAGGTACCAATTGAACCCTTTGATGTGTGGAAGACTGCATTCGAAGCCAAGGAGGCCCTTTTCAAATGGTTGGTTATGCCTTTTAGATTAACGAATGCTCTTACAATCTTCATGAGGCTAATGGATTACATCTTGCAGCCATTCACCAACTCATTCGTAGTGGTATACTTGGATGACATCCTGATCTTCAGCCAGAGTTGGGAAGAGCACCTCCACCACATCCAAGAGGTTCTCCAAACACTATGGAAACACAAGTTATGTGCCAATCTGGAGAAATGCACTTTTGGCATGGCCCAGGTTCAATATCTGGGATACATTATTGATGAACAGGGGGTGCATGTAGATCTAGCCAAGATCCAAGTCATTCAGGATTGGCCATCTCCAACCACTCTACCAGAGGTTTGTAGCTTTCTAGGCCTTTCCAACTTCTACCGCAGGTTCGTGTTGGGATTTTCTCATATCACTTGGCCCTTGAGTCAAGTCACCAAGGGAGGAGTGAAAGCAAAATTCTTTTGGTCCAAATCTCAATAGAAGGCATTCACATAGTTGAAAGATCGCCTCTGCTCGACACCAGTTCTTGCACTACCAAACTTGCAACAACCATTTGAGGTCAAGACAAATGCCTCTGACTATGCTATTGGGCCAGTCCTTACTCAACACAGGCATCTAGTGGCATATCACAGTGAGACACTTTCAGACACAGTCCGAAAGTATCCCACTTATGACAAAGAGATGTATTCCATTATGCAGGCCTACTGACAATGGAAGCATTACATTTTGGGGAAGGAAATGGTCATCCACATAGACCATCGACCCCTACAGTTCATACAAACCCAAGGGAAATTGCAGAATGATCACCATCAGAAGTGGTCCACATACCTGCAACAATTCCATTTGAATATCAAGTATAAGAAGGGCAACACCAATAATGTTGCATATTGCCTCAGTCGACCACCAATCATGGCGTTAACCACCGTGCTCAACTCTTGTGGGCACGAAACTTCTGATTGGCCATTTATCTCCAAAATCAACCAAGAACTTGGCCACACATACCCGACACTCTTGGAGGGTCAACATGTTCCAGATTTTCACCTCCAGGATGCCCTGTTATGCCAACTGGGTCACCTTTGTGTTCCTTCAAGTAAGCGTGCCAAGATGAATTGGGAAGCACACTACAGTTGGGTTGCTGGGAATTTTGGGGTTGAAAAAATGGTGACAATACTGCAGAAGTATTTCTATTGGTCGAATCTTTGACAAGATGTCAGGAAGTACATCATATCATGCACTGCTTGCGCCATTGACAAACCAACAATCTAGAAGCAAGGCCTCTATACCCCGCTACCTACCCCTAGTAAACCTTGGGAATACATCTCCGTGGATTACATGTCAGGACTTCCTTACACTAAGCATGGAAATGACTGTGTTTTTGTGGTCGTCGATAGGTTCTCGAAGATGGCCATTATGGTGGCCTGCAAGGAGAATATCATAACAGAAGCCATTGCTAAAGTCTTCTTTGAATGAGTGTGGGTACACTTTGGGATCCCATAGTCTATCATATCAGATTAGGACAACAGGTTACTCAGTACATTTTGCTCTAGTCTCTGGTCAATGCTAGACACCAAACTCACTAAGTCCACAGCCTTCCATCCTCAAATTGATGGTCAGACAGAGGTTGTCAACAGGATGATTGTACACATTCTGCGCATGTACAACTCAAAGCATCCATGCACATGGGATGAGAGCCTCCCCTATGTTCAACATAGCTACAACCGGTCTTTCCACAGCTTGACTGGCCACAACCCTTTTCAGGTGGGCTTGGGATTCCAGCCACTATGTCCCATTGATATGGCCATGCCATTTGCAGCTACTAACACAGATTCAGCTCATGTCCAGTCTGAAACCGATAAGGCAGACAACTTCATTTAGCACATCCAACATATTCGTCAGCAGGTCCATGACATTCTAGAGAAATTAAATGGCAAGTACAAGTAGCTACATGATCAACATCGGGTGCCACAAAAGTTTTAGGTGGGCGACAAAGTCTGGTTGCATTTGCAAAAGGAACACATTACTGGAGCCTATCGGAAACTCAAACCACTCCGATATGGTCCTTACACGATTACCAAGGTTGTGGGAGACAATGCATTTGAGGTTAGCATTCCCCCATTCCTTGGCCTTCACCTAGTGTTCAATGTGGACCACCTTCGGCCATACTTTCCACCATTACTAGACACATTCAACATTGCAAAACAACTCACACCCACAGAGTTAAATCCAGATTGCATCAAACAAGCTGCAATTGATCAGATCATGGACACACATATCAAGCACACTCACCAACAGAATATTCAACTGCATCGAGTTGTCAAAGTAGGCCAACTCCTTCACCAAGGCAAGTGGCTCAATAGGGACCAAGTTCAGTAGAAGTTCCCTCATCTCATGGAGGAACTCAACACAATGGGGACCATTGCTTCCTAAGGGGGGAGGAATGATCTAGGTGGATATTGGTGGCCACCTACCAATTCCACTTGGACCCCCACCATTGCTTCTTTTAGTTTTTCATTTTCCTTAATTATAGCCCAGTTTACTATTTTTAGGAGTTTTTCGAGTCCTAAACTTCTAGAGTTGTTTTGAGGCCCTAAATGACATTTTATGGGAAAATCTACTGCCAAAAATTTTGTCTCTTAAATTGTGTTTTTTTCATAGTCCTCAAAGATATCTTTCTAGCGGGCTATCATGCACGTCAAACGGAGATAATATGACCAAGTCACGACCCCGGGAAGTTGGCTGTCCAACTCACCCCAACGGGGCCCATAAACTCTTGGTGTTACATCTCCCAGGGTTAGGGTTTTGGTTGTTTAGGGTTTGCTCTTATTGTTCAATAATAAAAAGGCCCTTGATCCTCATTGTAAGATAGTTCAAAGGCATGTAGCCACCACATCTCTTCTCAGAGATAAGCTACCATTGCCCTAGCTGGTTTATTTCCATTCCTATTTGTAAGCATATTTCAATATTTTACATTAATGAAATGAAGTATTATTTTTGCTGCATCTTTGTGTTTATGTTTACCTCTATAATTTTTTTTGTTCCTGTTTAAATCCGGATCAGTGGTATCAGAGTGGTCTTCTTTTCTTCTCTATTTTTCTTTGCATGTCCCCAATGAGGTCAGGGTATAAGGAGTTAGGGCTTGAACTGGTCGAACCTTTGCAAGACTAGCATTGCAAATCCCGACGGCCTCCTATGGCGGATGGAAAGAAAGATGAGGGGCAGGAGATCCTATCAAAATCTTGCTCGAAGAAGCCCTCAAGCGACAAAGGAACACGATGATGGACAAATTTTCCCAGATCCATCAGCGGCTACTCAGCGGAAATGCATCTGCTTCCAACAACAACTTTAGAAATGCCACACTGTTTAAGGTACGAGTTAATTTTGAAATCCACATATTTGAGGGTTAGATAGATGCATATGCCATTGATAAATGGTTAAATATTCTAGAGGGTTATTTTTCTGTTCATGATTTTTCCAATCGAGAAAAGATTATTTTCGCTCTTCTCAAAGCAGCCCCCCATGTCAAGGATTGGTGGGAAACCTAATGTGAGCAGAAGGATGAAAGTACAGGCTCACTTTTTTCAGCCGCACCCACTTGGAATTCATTCTAGGATGCCATCAAGGAGTGGTACTACCCTCTCAGAAGCTATGAGGATCAATACATAAAGTGGACCACACTGCAGTAGGGAAGGGACCAAGATGTGACGGAGTTTACCAATATTTTCCATACCCTTTGCCCAAAGTTGGGTATGAAGGAAATAGAGCAGCATTTGGTACTCAAATACCATGACTTCCTGCACAAGTACATCCAAGAAGAAATAGAATTCCTGAACATCTCCTCGCTCAGCACGACATACCGGTATGCCATTAAGGTTGAGAAAAAGTTTAAACAGAAGAAGCGAGACTTTGGATCCGCGAATATGAAATAAGGGAAAGGTTCCCACAGACCACAAAACAAAGGACAAAGCCAAGGTGGGGTGGCCCAAGACAACTCGCCAAAGCTACAAGAAAAGAACAACGTTGCAAAGCCGAAAAAGGACACGGGAAAGTGGTGTGAGTTCCATAAGAACTCCACTCACAACACAAGTGAGTGTCAGGCCAAAAAGTCACTGGTGGCCAAGCTAAAGGTTTCAGAATTAGATGCATGTTCAGACTCTGAGTCAAAACCCGATAAGGTGAATGACAAAGGGAAGTAGATTATCGATGTGGAGCCCAATGCCATTGTTGCCACCACGAAGATCCAAAAGGAGGAACCTGAAGATCCAGAGGAGGAGGAGTGTCTCTTCCACTCCCAGATGTTGGTAAAGGGCTCCCCGCTACATTTCATTGTCAACAGCAAGAGCCAAAAGAACCTCATTTCGGCAGAGGTCATGAAGCGACTGGGCTTACTGATCATGGCACATCCGCAACCGTACACCATCGAGTGGCTTCACCAAGGATGGGATCTTCACGTGAGCCAACAGTGCCACCTTCCATACAACATCAAGCCCTTCACAGATGAGGTATTGTGTGACATTGCTCCCCTTGAAGTTTGTGATGTATTATTAGGACAACCACACTTGTGGAAGTGACATGTTGTG
>APFE030213456.1:0-40395 GCA_000404065.3 Pinus taeda | reverse complement strand
AGCAAGGGCCAGATAAGCTTGCTGACTTAAGTCCAGAGACAATTCACCCCAACCCCATTTCCACTCCAATCAAGGTTCTTTTTCGGTCCACCCCCAATTCCCCTAGTTCACCATCCACATCTCAAAGCCCTCCTCCCACATCTTCATCCACTGCACATACTCCTTTGACCAACACTCTAGGCTCTGCTACACCTGTTACCCCCACTGTCCCAGTAGTCCCTGTTGTCCACATTAACCCTGTAAACCCAACAAATATGGCCAATAGATATGCACCCCTGCAGTTACCTGATAACGTTGCAACCCTTCCTCGCGACTACCAATCCAAAATCTCATACTTTGACTCCACTGGCCCTTTCACTGCCATTCAGCATGCTAGGAGGATGCAAGATCATTTTGAAAACTATGAAATTGATGATGACAGTGTAAGGATGAGAATCTTTGTTCAGAGCCTCACAGGGGATGTAAGAACCTGGTTTAGGTCACTCACTGTCAATACCATAACAACCCCTGATGAGCTTTACCAGGCCTTTACTAACATATGGGAGAAGAAGAAAGATCCCTTGCATATACTGGGTGAATATGATACAATCAGACGAGGTCCTCAAGAGACCGTTTTGGAGTATTGTGCTAGATTCAATAATGTATACAATGCAATACCCCAGAATTTAAGACCTCCTCCTGATTTGGCCTATACAAATTCCCTGATGGTTTTGATCCTGACATGGCATATCAGTTGAAGGAAAGAGCGCCTGAAACTCTTGAAGATGCCCAAACGGTTGTTGTCACAGTTGAGGCTAACCTGATTGCTAAGAGGAACGGGGCAAGATTGGAAAAAAGAGTCATCTTCAAAGAGGAACCCTTAGCCTTTGATCAGAAATTGATGCAATACTTACTGGTATGAAGAGGTTGGGTGATAGAGTGGAGTCTGTTGAGAGAAATTCATCATGGGAAGCACCTCAAAATAACCCTGTCAGGAATCCAAATTTAGGAGAAATCAAAACCCAAATGTTGGCAAGGCTAATTCTGATCAGAGATCAGGCCTCCTTTCCAGGAAAACTATGCTGAAACATCCACTTTAGGTGAGCAAGTGGATGACACCCATATCCACCTAATGGGCCTTAATGATGAGCACCAAGTTTTCCTAAGTCAAGAAGATCATAAAGATGATGACATTGAACAATTCCAAACCAAGTCAGGTGAGTCATTTGACTTCAAACAAGGCTATGACACAGTTGTTTATGAAGTTCATAAACAATACAAACTAAGAAGTAGAATTGTAAACATAACACAACCTGAAAAAACAAAGGACAGGCTATAGCCTAAGAGGGCCATAGTCAAAGAACCAATTAACACAACTGATTCACTTACAAAGGAGATAACTGTTGAAGAAGTTATTGAATAACTTCCTTCAACACAGCAGCCTAATCCAAGTAAAATTCCTCAAGAAATGAATGAAAAACACAAGCCACAAGATCAAGGCAAGGATCAAGAAGAAAACTTACTAAACAAAGAAAAGTTGGTCACCCACAACACTAAGGTTAAATCTGAAAAACCCTTTGACTTGGAAGCTGAAATTGGCAAACTGAAAGTAGCCATCCCTCTTGCAGAACTAGCCAAGCATGACATTTACAAACAACATATTAAGAAGTCCCTCCGACTCACTCGAAACAAAGACAATGTGAATGTGTTGGATGACACCCCAAAATTGTTGTTTGGTCCAGAGGTTGAGGGAAAAACAGCAGACACAAGGATCTTACCTTTTTATGTTAGTTTGCATATCCATGATAAGATACTACACAATGCAACGTTTGACTCAGGTGCCTCTCATAACCTGATGCCAAAATCAGTCATGGAAAGGCTGAATCTAGACATTACTAGACCATATAAGGACCTATTCTCATTTGATTCCAGCCAAGTTAAGTGTTTAGGCTTGATAAAAGACTTGTGTGTATCCCTTGTCCAATATCCAAATAAAACAATCTTAATGGATGTTGTCGTTGCTGATATTCCACCCAAATATGGAATGTTGTTGTCAAGATCATGGGGGGCTAAACTTCAAGGGTCCCTACAATTAGACATGTCATATGCCACAATCACAGTCTTTGGTCAACCCAAGAGACTATATAGAGAGTCACTCATGAAATACATGGTCAGCAGTGAAGAAAAGCCTCAAAACTTCCCCATATATGCTGTCCATTCTGATATAGATTCATATATTCTCTTTAATGATAATTCATGTCTTACAAATGATGATGATACCAAGACACTCAAACAAGATCAGGACTTTAATGAACAAGCTGCAGCTCCAGAAATAAAGCTGATCCAATTAAGTGATGAGACTGTTCTAAAGGACAAACTAAATGAAGAACCAGAACTTCAACTCACAATTCCGGACCACAGAGAAGTTATTAAGTCTCCCCTAGAACAAGAGATTCTATGGTTCCTTGAATTTGATGGGTCAGTCAATAAGTTGGGGGCAGGAGCTGGAGTTTGGATACACAATAAACAAAACATCCATGCAGAGGGTCGAGCCTATAGACTGAACTTTAGGTGCACTAACAATATGGCTGAATATGAAGCTCTCTTACTGGGCCTCAAGTAGTAAAAACCCCAAAAAGCCACAAAAGTTTCAATCCTAGGAGACTCAGACCTAGTTATCCAACAAGTAAAGGGTAATTTTGTCACCAATGACAAAAGACTGAGGTCTTATAGGTCTGCTGCTATTGAATTACTAAATTCCTTCACTGAATTTCAGATTACCAAAATTCATAGAGCCCAGAATCTTCATGCTCATAGTTTGGCCACATTTGCAAGTACCTGTAAGCTACCTTTCGAGCCCCACCACTGTTTTATAGCCGAAATAAAACACAGACCATCTGTCCCAAACAATGTCAGGGATTGGCAGGTATTTGATGATGATACACAAATAAACAATTTCTTGACTTTACAGCAAGAATTTTCTGGTCTAAACATTGACGCTGAGGGAGCAATTCAATCACAAATACTTGAGGGAGCAACAAGTCAATCACAAATACAAGAGTAAACACAATAACAAAGCAATATCACCCAAAACAGCTAACCAAATGCTACATCCTACAATCTTCAACAAAGACAACATACAAGAAATCCAACAAATTAGTTGTGAGGAGACAGCTGATGATGAAACTGAAGTTATACAATTGAAGGACAATTTTCTTCCAACAGGCTTAGCTCCTTTAGAAGACATTTTGGACTCCAATGATGTCCCCAGCAAACCAAAATTGCAGCCCCTCAACACTGCCATAGAAGAGTGTAACATTGGGACTGTTAAACAACCCAAAATCATAAAACTGTCTCCTGCATTACCCCCTAACCAAAAGCCTAAATACATTGACCTTTTCAAAGAGTTCCAGGATGTCTTTGCATGGAGTTATGAGGATTTAAAATCCTATGACACCTTTGTAATACAACACACTATCCCGCTCAAGCCAAATCAAAAACCCTTTAAGCAAAAATTGAGGAGAATCAATCCTATGCTCCTCCCAGCAATGGAACAAGAGGTACAAAAAATGTTTAAAGCAGCCATTATAGCACCAATCAGATTCTATGATTGGATTTCAAACTTAGTCCCTACAAGAAAGAAAACTGGTGAAATAAGGCTCTGTGTTGATCTAAGGAACTTGAATCAAGTGTCCTTGAAAGAAAATTACCCCTTACCCAAGATAGATCACATCCTGCAGAGAGTAGTGGGGGCCTCAAGAATTTCTTTACTTGATGGATTCTCAGGCTTCAACCAGATCTTAGCTCATCTTGATGATCAGGACAAAACAACATTTACAACCCCATGGGGAACCTTCAAATATGTTAAAATGGCTTTTGGGTTGAAGAATGCAGGGGCTACATTCCAAAGAGCAATGGATATTACTTTTGCCAAAGAGATTCATGGCTTTCTTGTCATTTATTTAGATGACCTCACACCTTTCTCCAAATCTGACCAAGAACATTTGAAACATCTAAGGCAGATATTCATAACTTGTAGGAAATATGGAATTTCCTTAAATCCTAAGAAATTCCTGTTTGGTTTGGAGGAAGGTAAATTGTTGGGTCACATCATTTCCAAAGATGGCATTAGGATTGACCCAGACAGAATCTAGGCCATCTTACAAATGCCTCATCCAAGAAATATAAAGGAATTACAACCCTTTCTGGGTAAAATCAACTTCCTAAGGAGATTTATCCCAAATTTAGCCGAATTAAGCAGATTACTCAATAACATGCTTAAAAAGGATTCAAAAGTAAAATGGACAGTAGAAGCAAATCAAGCTTTTGAAGGTATCAAGTTTGCCCTCACTCAAACCCCAGTCTTAACCAACCCTCAATTTGATAGGGAATTTATCATATTTTCCTTTGCTTCCCAACACACAATTGCTGTTGTTTTATTACAGAAAGATGACCAAGGAAATGAGAAACCCATTGCTTTCTTTAGTAAAGCTCTTAGAGATGCACCCCTGAAGTACCAGATCATGGAAAAGCAAGCATATGCTTTGGTCAAAGCTATTAAAGACTTTAGGATCTACATCCTATACTCCCATGTTATAGCCTATGTACCAAGCCCAATTGTTAAAGACATACTTACTCAAGAGAACTTAGAGGGCAGAAGAGGAAAATGGATTGCCAACATTTTAGAATTTGATATTGAAATAAAACCTACAAAACTGATAAAAGGGCAGAGTTTGGCCAAATTAATGTCTGAAACAAATTTCCAAGCCTTGGACATCAACCAATTGGACAGTGAACCGGAGCTGGCGAATCCAAAGATCAATGTAGCCTTTGAACAATCCCCCTGGTATTCTGATATCTTTTATGTGTTACAAAACCTGTGTGCTACCCCGGGGCTGTCCAAAACTAAATGTAGGTTCCTAAAAATGAAAGCTTCAAAATTTTGTGTTATGGATGGCATTCTGCTTTGGAAAAACCATGAGGGTATCTTATTAAACTATTTGATTGAAAATGAGACTAACAAAATCATGGAAGAATTTCATGCAGGTAATTGTGGTGGACATTTGTATTGGAAGTCCACTATGGATAAGATACTGAGAGCTGGTTACTATTGGCCTACTGTTTTTTCTGATATCAAGAAATTTACCACTTCATGTCATATGTCAAGTGTTTGAGGGAAAGAGAAAGTTACTGCCACTTCCTTCAAGGCCTATTGCAACAGAGAGACCGTTTCAACAATGGGGTTTGGATTTCATTGGAGAAATTAATCCCTCATCTCTAGGCCAACATAGATGGATTCTAACAGCTACAAACTACTTCACTAAATGGATTGAGGCAATCCCATGTAGACAAGCAAATGACTCCACTATCATTCAGTTTCTTGAGACCAATATCCTTGCTAGATTTGGATGTCCTGATAAGATAATAACAGACAATGCTGCTGCTTTCAGATCTAAGAAGATGGTCAGCTTCTGCCACAAATTCCACATTACTTTGGGCCATTCCACTGCATACTATCCCCAAGGAAATGGCCTTGCTGAATCATCAAATAAAAGCCTTGTAAACATGATAAAGAAGGTATTGGAAGAAAACAAGAAGAATTGGCATAAGAAACTTGTCAATTGGCATAAGAAAGAAATGGACCCCTATCATACCCTAAAGCATCATTTTTAGAACTTTATTCATTGCCTCAACTTTCCCATTTTCCTGAGGGTAGTAGGGAGTGGAACTCTCGTGGGAAAGTCCTAGCTTGGCAGTCAATTCAGACATCATGTGATTACAAAAATATTTTCCATGGCCCATAACTATAGCTTGTGGAACACAAAATCATGCAATGACATGGTTAAATAAAAAGAGAGCAGTTGTTTCGTTGGTATTATTTTATGTACACATCACCTTGGGCCACGTGGTAAAGTAGTCTACCGCTACGATTATATTGCCATGCCTCCCATCTGAGTGAGGGTTACATATCCTGAAATCAATGCCCCATTTCGAAAATGGTCCAATGGTGATAATATGATGCAAAGGAGTGGGCAGAGCATGGGTCTTACAATCATATATCTGGCATGCATGACACTTTTAGATGGTGAGGGTGCCGCCGTGAAATGTGGTAGACCAAAAATAACCAACATGCAAGATCTTCTGTATAGTGGCATAACAAGAAAAAAAAACCATGACATTCCCTAGAATGAAATTCATTTAATATTTTGTTTCCCTTCTCATATGTGAGGCACCTTTGGAAAAATATATCAATACCACATTGATAATGGGTTTCACCAATTAGAACATAGTTCTTGTCTTGATCTCAAATACATCGTTGGTCAGAATGGGACGTATCAGACCAGAAAGTTTGGTTCTGGAGATATATGATAATGTCTCCATACCATGGGTCAGATGCTAATATCAAGAACAATGACTAGTCCAGAATAGAATCACCAGACATTGTTTCAGTTTTAGCGGTGGGAAGGTCACAAATTAGCTCAACAAAAACTAAGAATTGATTTGACTTGGATTTGATGAAATATAAATTGAACTGTTGTAAGATGAAACTCCACTTGGAATACTTTGCCCCAACAATTTTCATGACAATATGTACATCATGGGGTTTCAATTAGAAACAACCATAGTTTTTCAGAGAAGGATGTAATGGTGAAACCTTTGGACAGCTTGAATAGCTGCCAAAGCTAACTTTTTGACATGAGTACACTTGACCTTGATATCATTGAGATTCTAATTCAAGTGATAAATAGGATGTTTAGTCCCTACATAGTCCTCCTAGAATAGTACCATAATGATGGTAGTAACTTTAGCAGCTAGGTACAGGAAATAATTGCATTGGTAATTTGGGGGATACAACAAGGATGCCCGAATCAGAACATATTTCATAGCATCGAACAACTTTTGAGTAGTGTCATCCCAATGGAAGGGAACCCCGTTCTTAAATAAGTGAATAAATCCTTTGGTCAGTCCAATGTAGTTGGGAATGAATCTCTGAATAAAGTTAGCCTTCCCTTGGTGTTGTTGAAGCTGGAGGAGGGAAGAAGGAGAAGGCAAATAGATGATTGCCTAAGATTTTCATGGGTCAATATGAATTCCATGTTTCGATACAATGAAACCAAAATGTCGACCAAAACCTACACAAAATACACACTTATGTGGATTGAGTCGAATTTTATAATGTCTACATCGTAAAAATATGGCCCTAAGATGCATAAGGTGATCAATATGATGCTTTGAGGGAGCAGTAAAATCACCCAAATATGGTTGTAAAATATGTTTAATGTCATGGAAGGCGTAATCCATTGCCATCTAAAACATAGCCCCGACATTTTTTAATTTGAAAGGGAGCTTTTGATGCACAAATATGCCCCAGGGAAACACGAACATGGTCTTATGTTAGTCCACCGAGAGAATGTTGATCTGATTATAGCCAGAGAAGTCATCCATAAATGAAAATATCTCACAACCAACACAATCATAAAAAATTTGGTTGATTAATATGCTGGGATTATTGTCCTTTGGACAAGCACAATTAATTTCCTAATAATCAACACGCGCACAAATTGTCCCCTGTTTCTTCACAAGAGGATCAATGTTTGACACCCAATCAGTTAAAGGTATTTGTTAGATGAAACCAACATGTAGAAGTTTCTAATATTAAGCATTAATAGTGGCATCCCTTTTGGGATGGATAAGATAGAGGTGATGTCGAACTGGTTTAGCATAAAGATATGTCTCAATTTCATGCACAATGATGTTCGGATTGGTACCTGATATCTCCTTGTAAGACCAAGAAAAAATATATCTAAAATCCTAGAATATGGCTTTATAGGTCTTGATCTCATTGGGAGACCAAAACACACCGATATGTAGATTCTTGACAATGTTAGGTTTAATCAAAATATCGAGAGGAATAGTATCTTTAATATTCGACAAGTTATTCTTAGAATTGACATCATGAATGTATACAAAATTCATAGATGACTCGATGATATTTGGTTGATATAATTCACTAAATTTGTACTCATAGGAATGTAGCAAGGAGGAACGATGGTGATGATCATCCCACAGTGCATCTTTCGGCATCATGATCTCAATGATGTTCTCATCGGTAGAAAACATACAAGAGAAATGACCATAGGATGTGCCATAAAAGGAGGTATTTGAATAAGCCACACAAGCCAAGTAAATGGCTTCATAGTTGAGTTCAATGGGGTTGAGTGACATACAATCACAAAAGTTGGCGATATTAGTTTCATTTAGCACTACCAATGGATCAACTGGAGTAGGAAAAGAATATATCATGTTGATATAGGAAACCAAGGTATATTTGTTGAGAAGTGAAGGAGGAGGAAGTGAAAAGGTTCCCATGAGAGAGGAATCCTTAAGTAGTCCAATGTTGACATTTAGATATGGGTGAGGGGTTTTCCCCATGAGAGGGATGCTTCCAGTAACTAAAGAATTGGTGGCAAAGAAAGTGATTTGATCAGTGGCTATTATACCACATTTTTTAGGAAACGTGATAATTCTAAAATATGTTGAGACCATCATAGCCATGTCATAAACCCACATACAACCCAATAGAAGATTGTAATCTATTGGTTTGTTGATAACTTCAACTTCTATGGATACAGTCTTTCCGCCTAATTCTACTTGTAGAGAATTACAATTTCCACAAGGTTTATAGCTTCTTCCATCAAAAGCCTTAAGAGTGGTCAGTGATTGACTTAATTGGGGAGAACCAATGGCCTTCTAGCAAGATAGAGGCATAATACAAGTTGAGTCTCCATCCTCCACAATGGAACGATGGATATTATTAGCGCAATAGAAAACTTGGATCATCAAATCTAATTGAGCTACAAGTAAAGGTGTATGATTCTCATTGTTAAGAACTACTAGGTTGGAATATGAAGGATCAATACATCCAATTGCAGAAATAAAATCCTTCTTTTGGGTGAGACAATTTTGCAACACCTTGAGAGTCGACATGGCTAAGGGAGATTAGGATACATCCTCAACTATGTTATAATTTTGAGTGGCTCTCACGTGAGGGTTGAAATTTGATTTATGGATAACACCTTTAGGAGGCTTAATTGTTAACTCGGTAGGTATAGAATTCAGAGCAGGATCTAATGGAGATGCATTCAAAATAGTAGGTTGATTAGTAACCTGACCATTCAAGGGATTTTCATTACTGTATTCTTTACATTAGGAGGCCACCATAACAACATTTTTGTCTTAGAGGAGGAAAGCAGCAAAACTAAGTTAGAGGAAGCAATATCCCAGGAAACCATATTGGTCTCCTAATTCGGAAATGGATATGTCAAAACACGGAGAGTAGTGGATTATTCAAGGAACTGATTCAATTCCACCTAGTGTGGATAATCAAAAGTGAAGTGCTCCTCATTACAAATCAAACATGGGTAATGAGGTTTCTGCTTTTATTCAGAAGACTGATTTCTTTGTTTATCCTACAGAGGATTATATTTCTTCTTTTTATCTTTGCCTTTCTTCTTAATTCCTAGCTGCTGATATTTACCTTTAGAATATTGAATAGTATTGATATGAAAAGTAGAAGTTGCAGGAGTGGCAGAAGGATGGATTTGAGCAGCCACATCAAGAATCGAACCAGATGATTTACGCATTGACTACTAGCTAGCAGAACTAATCACACCATTGATGACATGTGATTCTTTACGAGGAGGTTGAGGATCAATGTTGGAAGGTTTCGGATCATTTGGTATCTTATTATAAAGCGTTCCATATTGGGTATAAATAATATCCAAATATTGGGCATGAGAAATTATCTTCTCTTTGGTAACAACTCTTCCCTTGGTGACATCTTATGTGATAGATGGTAACAGAGAATTAATGAACCATTCAGTTAACAATTGATTAGGAACAAACATTTTAACCAAACATCAATGACGCCATAATTCAGGAATGTGATCTGAGATGTGATTGGCATCATTTTGTTTGAAATTGGTTAAAATTTTAGTTTCGATCTCATATTGGATGGGTAACTGGAAATGTGTTAATGTGGTAGCCAAGGTGTTGAAATTATCAAACAAAGCTCTTGGTAATTTCATATAGCATTTATTTGTTGTATCAATGAGTGTATGCTAGAAAAGACACAAACGAATAGAGTCATCATTGAGAGAGCTCAAAGAGCACCACAAATGATAAGTCATCACATATGTGGATGGGTATTCTTCAGGATTTTCATTGAATTTAGGGATATCATTGGGAAAATTTGTGGGAATAACCAGCCACCAAGGAGAATGATAAATGGGATCATTGGTGAGCCTGATGAGATCTGGCAATTTGAGAGTTGCTACGAATGGCAAGTGCCTATTGAGGTTTGGTGGAGGATATCCTGGATAAGATGGGATGGCCTAAGCGATAGGTATTTGTGTTCCAAGATAGGGAGGATTTTGATAACCAGTATACACATAACCATGCTTCCCACCTCTAAGATAACCTTATAAAGGTTTACATGGTTGGGTTTGGATTTCTCAACTGTAAGGCATTTGAGGGATACCTTGATACGGTGGCTATTGTTACCTTGCGTGATTTTGCATCATGACAACACAAGGTTGGTTAGGTTGTGTCTATGCCATACCATATACATTATGATCCATTTGAATATGAGAAATCGCTTGACCAAGTGGCTCTGAATATAATTTACCTTGGAAAGGTTGAGTATACAGGGCTTGAGAAGCACCATATACTGGTGGGATAGGTTGAGTTAAAGATGCAACCTGTAAAGGTTGGCTTACATTCACTTGAGCTTGAACATGTTGAGATATAGGCTGTTGAATAGGAACCTGAGATGTAGGTGGAACAGGTTGAGAAACTAAAGGTGAAGGCACAACTGAACCAAGTTGTACGGGATTGGTGGGTTGCCAAACATTAGCATACATTCATGAATATGGAGGAATCATATGAGGTTGAGCACTAACTTGAGGAGATGGAAATATCCCTAGAATAGGTTACCCCCTTGTCAAAAGAGAAGGGTCATATGGAGGCAACTGCCCCCCAAGAAGGGGATTCCCAATAGGAGGTAGATTAGGTTGTAG
This sequence comes from Pinus taeda, assembly GCA_000404065.3. Classification (NCBI taxonomy): domain Eukaryota; kingdom Viridiplantae; phylum Streptophyta; class Pinopsida; order Pinales; family Pinaceae; genus Pinus; species Pinus taeda. The sequence goes on along the minus strand of APFE030213456.1, from coordinate 29,338 downwards.
TAGGTGTCCATACCCACTAACATAAGGACCAATTTGTTGTTGAACTATAGGAGTAGATGGAGGAGGAGGATTAGACTTTGTAACACTCATCAAACAAGTGTTAGATGAAATTATAGATGTAGATGACATGGGATAGGTCCATGAACTGGATTTTGCACTAGAGAAGGTAGGAAAATAGGATTGGTAACCATGCACGATAGATGGGTCACCATACAAATGTGTCTTTGATGATGTTACAAACATGGATGAAGGTGAAACATGGGTTTTATCAGTCATGGTATTAGATACAGATTAAGAAATTGTAGCAGATTCAGTCATGGTTAACTATCCCAAAGATTATTTCTGAGGGAAACTCAAAGGAGAGTTGTAAGGAAAAGAATAAGAAAAGGGAGATTGTGATGGAGTTGAGGAGAAGGAAAAGGTTGGGCTTGATAAAAATGAGTCGCTACTTGAATATGATATGAGTGTTGAGACACTTCCTGTGGAATCTCTTCGATATTCACAAGACCAGGTGGAAGTGGTTCATCGTTGGGTCTAATATATATAGGTTGTGGTCGTGTCTGAAACAGAGGAAGAGGAAAGGAAGGTCATGCAATAATAGGAGAAAATAACTGAGGTGCCTCAAGTTGTGTTGTATATGATTCAATATATTTAGGTTCAATAACCTCAAGTAATGATATTTTAGGTGGTTCTATTTCGACTATGTTAGATTCACTATCCAATGGAGAAGTAATCTTGGGTTCAATACTCACAGGAAAATATTATTCTAGTGGATCTATTTCAAGTGGAGGACCAGAAGTAGTAGCTCTTAAAGCATGCTATTTGGTAGTCTATGTATTATTATGCTTTTGACAGCAAATAGGAGTTGCCTCAGGTGGAAGAGGAGGCTTATTTTTAATTCTACGTGAAGAACGAAGGGTAGGGTATTTTTCTTCCACGTTGGATTAATAAATTTTAATGATTAACACAAAAAATAAATGGAGGGTGAAATAGGAATATAGGATTACCAAGTAACTGTGAACTGCAATATATAACCTTGGAGAACAAATTATTTACGTACAACAAGGAAATCGCCCTGAATTGTTTGTTCGGTATATCACAGTATAGAAGGTGGCTGACTCAGTTACCTTTGGTGAGGATAAAAACCTTCTTAGACTTCCAAAACATACTTGACAGTACGTGGAAGTGAAATTCGTGTGAGTAGTGTCTAATGCATAACCTTATGATGAGAGAATTCCCATATAATTTTCATGTGTGGAGCACCATCCAATATACCCGAAGGTACATGGAGAATGGTCTGATACACGTATGTATGTGGAACAAGATATCACCCCTAGAATGTAATGCTAGAAAAAAATGATAGCTATTGTGTTTATAGATGTTAGAACACACCTCTAGCCTAGACCTCTAGATTTTTTTGTTACCGTTTCAAATTATTCTTAAGATTGATTCAGTAAATTTTAAGTTTTATCTTGAATTAAGTTTCATTTTTCAAGGTTCACCATGAATTTCACCTGAATATCCTAAAAAATGCAAGCTAGCATGATGAAATGAAACTTTTTTTCAATGAAAATATATGTACATGAGGGAAGATGAAAAAGAGTATGCCACATACAATATTCAACAAACAAGTTTGTTAAATGAAATTGTTCCTAATTCCAATTCACACACAAAACCCTGCATGCAATGCAAGATGAATACGATTTTTATTTTCAATTACACCTAATTTTCAAATGAAAAATAATATATGGCCATAATCATAGATAAAAGACACTATTCAAAATGATGACTAAAACACCAATTCGTTCAAGAAATCAATGATTAAGTGATCAGTTTGGTAATGACCAAATTAACAAGAAGAAAGAAAAATCCAAACAAATTTTTATCCAAGGAACTCAAAAAAAAACAAGATGAATTCTTATGAGAGACCAAGAAACACTTAAGGACACTAAGAGGACTAGCTAGAACAAAGCTAATCATAAATAAGATGTCAAAAAGGAAACTTTTTGCATGAAATAGGCATCAGTGTAGGTGCTAAAAGGGAACCAGTGCTCCACAACACAAGTGCAAAGAATCCCAAAGAGCACTACAACTCTCTTTCTTCAAACCAAGGGGAACATTGATCAAGGTAAGGTCATGTTCTGACTCAAAAAATCCAATGAAACTCAATGAAAGGTCTTCCTAGGGTCAATTCAGAATGAGTGAAGGAATGGAGGTTTGTTCAATAGGTGAAACAAGCAATAGGGACAACGAAACCACTAAGGAAATGAAACAATCCATAGTGGAGTCACCAATTTCTTATGCAGAATTTATGACTGCGGATAGAAGTATCTCCCTAGACCTAGTGGACTAGTTTAGAACAACAAAAGGCAAAGAATATAAACTTTCCCTTAAAGATATTGAAGAATGGAAAGAGGCTTACTTGGAATCTATCGCAAGCTCTTCTCTCCTCTTGGCTTGTAAGCTCCAATCGTAGCTCTTATTTCTATAATTAGAACCTTCACATACAATCAATACAAACCAAATATCTACGAAGTTTATGTAGCATTATCCATTTACTCTATTCATTGGATCAACACATGGAAATAAATGAATGTAATCATAACATAACACATATAGGAAAACAATTTAATCTTTGTATTAATATGAATAGGAGATATTTTACAACCAAATAGAGTATCTGATCTTGTAGAGATCTCCCCAAGTTGACTTCTTCTTCCTTGTCACAAATCACACCTCATTGTCACCCTAATGCATGAACATGATGACTCTATTAGATTCAAGGCAACAATGTGAGGGTATGATTAGTCTCCAAAATCCAACCCTGATTTTGTAGATGGTTGTAAATTTATAGGAGAGGGATGGTATTTTAGGAATTCTTATCCATTTACCAGTCTAGGCTTGATATCCACTTAAGATGGGAGGATGAACTCAAGGTATAATATGTGAATTCTCAAAGGTAGGATCATATAGTGTTCAAACTTCTTATCCAAGGTAAATGGTTGAAATGACTTGTAGAAGCCTCTAGAAGAGGAAGCTTCGGGATTATTTTTAATTTTCCCAAATTTATAGAATCAATGCACTCCCAACAAGAGACAACTTGTTGTTGATCAGTACTGGTGTATTATGGAGCAACCTATTGCTAATCAGTACTAGTGTAGAATGGAGCAACCTAGTGTTGAGTGTAGGTCCCTAAAGGGCTAGATTGCGTTGGGCCTTAAAATCACTTAAATGAAGCAGTAAATCCCATAAACTTAGGTATTTAGAGGAGTCATGCTTACGGTTTTGTGCAAGGATGATGACAAGGTATTCATAGATGTTTATTGATCTAGTTTGCAAGCCTCTAATTTGACCAGATGCGACAAATGACCTATCATAGTGAAGAATAATAAATTGGACTAAAATATTCTTGATTTAGTGTTTTGTGACTGAAAATTATTTCCTATGACTAGGTTTAAGGCCCTAGATTGTGTGTCTATGTCTGGTTGGCCAACGGGAGGATCAGTGAAGAATTGAACCACTTAGTGCTTTTTGAATAAGCTAATAAACACTAAGTTCTTGTTGAATGAGATGATAAACAACTTAGTTCTTACTTAATGGGTTGATCAACCACTTGGGTGCTTACAGCAAGGCTGATAAACCACTCAACAAGGTAAGTTGAACAAGTGTTGTGCTTATTGAAAGAGATGATAAACCTCCTGGATAGTGGGTTACGGCGTCCTATAGTGCTTTCTTTGAAAAAGAAAATATCAAACCTTTTATATAATGGATTCATTCTCTTGGAATTGATAAATACCCTGGTTGGGCCTTAGGTGAATCCCTATGATTGATCTTAGAGGGTGTAAGAAATTCACGGTGGTACTTACTAATGGGCCTCCTAAATAGTTACAAATTAGGGCCCATATAGCCATCCTTTAGCATACTTTTACCTATCTCTTTGAATTTGATGACATCTTTTTGGACTATAATGTGTTCATTAATGAGGTTAAGGAATATTTTCCATATCTTGTAACCTAAAATGTTAAATGTGCAGGACGAGGAGCATTTATTGTGCATAAGTATGTTGGAGACAAGTTGGAGGAAATGTAGGAGGTTTGTTCCCTACATTAACTCACCAACAACTCGGTTGGCTATTGGGTAGTTACTACACTCAGTAATTGTGAGGATCTCAAGAGAATAGATCTAACTTTATAGGTATTTTGGAGGAAAACAACCCTCCTGCCAAGGAGGCTTCCCCCTCACTCATTTTGTAGAAATAAAGGAACCCAATAGCTTAGTAGGACTCGACATTTTAGAGGAGCATAGAGACTATTAGAGCTAGAGTTTGGTACTTGTCATTTCCATTTACATGTCATGTATTTGAACACATTCTGAGATAAACAAAAAGCATTTTGTTACCTTCATTCTGAGTGTGTTTCAATAGGGTTGAGTTCCCTTGGGTTACGACCCAACCGAAGCACTGAAGACTCTCTCTCTCTTGTACATTTATATTATGCATTTTCTTCTTTGCACTTGGTTTTGTCTCTTTTTTCAACATCTATTTATATGAAAAAACTTTTCATTTGCAGAATTATCAATCATTTCTCTTGAAAAGTGTGGATGTAGTATTTATAAAGACAAGAACAAAAATATAGTTTTTATTTTTATTTTGATGGAACAATTATATCTTGGTTTAAATTCAACTCATCCTTCCCTTTACAATTTGCTTTTTTGCAATTAATATTTTTGGCATCCTTTAGATACTAACGTTTCACTAGTTGAATAACCTTTGTGTATACATGTGATACCTAGTGGCTTGTAGGGAAACGAAGCATAATTTTTATTCACATATACACCACTTCCATTAGCATCCTCCTTCAATTCTCATTCATTCCTCTACCCGGTCTGCACACAGTAATTTTATCACATATTTATTAGAGGCTATTGGTTTGCATCATCCCCTTGTGAAAGATGGACTCTTGATGAGAACTAAGCTTGGAAAGGTCTCCCATACTCTTCTCCAACCATATACCATCTTTACCCACCTTCATATCACTTTTTAATCCCTAATAATTCTCTCAGATGCAATATTGTAGCACTACATGGCATCATGTAGCATCCTGTAGCAGTCTTGTAACATCTTATAACACCTCATAGAATCTGTTATCCCCTACAATGTCCCAGGCTGAGGAGGAGATCAAAAGAGGTAACTTCAAACCACTTGTAGTTCAGCAGCTAGCCCTGCTAAACTAGGGAGGGATCTCTTTAAGTTTTTCACATTCATTGATTGGAAGAGAAATGGATTTTAGGCTAGATATAATAGTTTTGGTTGAGTTTTTGAAAGTTTAGGGTTTTTGGGTTACTCGACAAAGGATGAGAAAAAAAAATTAGGTCAAGGTCTCAAAGGGTTTTAGTAGCAAGCATAAAGAGGAGAAAGATAGCAGTGTATTTTGATGAATCTGAGAATTTGGTCAATGTAGTGTAGGGTCTGAAAAGTTTAGAAGGTCATAATGAGTATGTATTACCATGAATTCATTAATCTAGAAGAAGAAATACACATACATGGTTTTCCACATAAACATAGCTTTGAATATAAAAAATTATGCCTATATCACTGTAACTAAATTCACTGAGGAAAGAAAATCATGTTAATAGAGATGGATTCATTCATAAGAAACTAATATAGAAATAAAACAACATCACAAACTCACTGCGCATGTATTCCTGAAAAATAGTTGCAACTACTCCTTGATTAACTGTGTGAAAGCATAAAATACAAGTCCTCTCCTCTAAAGTCCAAACCTTCTCTCTGAATGAGAAATGAGACATATAGACTCAAATAAACAAATTCCCCACCTTCAGGGGTTGAATCCCTAAGTGGTGGAAGAGTTTTCAAGAATCTATCAACCAACAAGTGAGAGTGAGAAGGTCAAAAACAAACTCTTCTCTTAGACTTTGATTTGAGTTTTGCTTCATTTATGAGGCATAATTAACCATAAAAATAGCGTATCATGCTAATTTATTCATGATTACATCATATATACTTATAACTACTGGAGTTACATCGTCAAGTTACCTTTGACCAAATCAAACTAGAAATCTGAGAAATTACACAGTGGAATTTTTAATTAAAAACTCAGAAAATTGCAGAAGCACAACACTAACTTTGAGGCCAATCTAAGGTGCCTTCCTGAAGTCAAATTTAAAATATGAGAGAAAATTCAACTCGAATTTCCTGTCTAGTTTCCAGAACATCATGAATTGTTGAAAATGACTCATGGGGAGGCCTTCAAAACCCGATTCTCCCAATGTGTCTCCAAAAGCACAACACGTGTCAAAAAGAGGGGCAAAATGTTGATTTTTACCCCTTTTTCTCATTTTTCTCAGAATCTGAGCCCTGTCTGAGAAATATGAGGAAATAGGTTTTGAGAGGATGCCATTAGATTTCTATAAATGTAATCCACTTGTGATTTGGAGCTCTAAGGAAAAAGTGCAGCGCCAAGGTGCTGTGTTTCTATAACTAGTGCAATTTCTGAGTTTTGCACCAAATTTCACCAAAAACCAAAAATGCTTAAAAAACTCCCAAAATTGGTCCAGAAGTGATAAATGAGTTGCACTATGCTATCATGGATTCCTCAGCAAGAATATCCAATTTTTCCTTCTCATTTTTATGTTTTAGGGTTTTCATTGAGTTTGGCCTTCAATTGCTTGATTCTGACCTTGGCAACTTCATTCCTTGTGTAATGATGGATGGTCATCTTCCTTTGCAACTTGTTAACCTTTTCAAGGAGATTATTAAGGTGGAAATTGATGTTTTCAAACCAAAAATTCATGTCTTCATTTATTTCCATGGAAATCCTATCCTCAAAGGTCAATTCTTCCATTGGTGGCTTTTGTTCTCTTCTAGGTCTACGTTCATGCTTTTGAACCAATACTCCCCATGATTTGGTATCCCTGTGGCAAGATAGATGGAATCAACTAAGAATTTAAAATCAATCCATTCAATGGTGGAATTCTCATTTCAAATTGATGGCAATCAAATCAGTGAGCTCCTCATGAAAACCTACCTCTCCCACTCTTTAACAAAACCTTAGGCAGTTGACATCTTCAAAGCATTGTCTTATCAATGGTGAAGAATTGATCTCATTGAAATTTTTGGGCTCATACCTCATAACCTTCCCCCTTTATGATGCTTTATTTTCTCTAATGGTGAAGTTTCTCCTTCCATTTTGAAACCCTGGATGATAGGAAAAGGGAAAAAACAATGAAAGTGATTAAAGTGGTGAAATGAGGGGGTTAGGGAAGGGAGATGGGAGTAGGGAAATTTTGGAGATGGAGAGGGGTTATAGAAATCCTTATGAATTTAAATGGAAGGAAATTAATTTGGGAGATAAGCTAGAAAATTGAAATACAGTCCTAGCTAGGGACACTGACCAATTTGATAGATTAGGGATAGGGTTTGTAGGGAGGTGAAATGAACTAAAGGGAAATGGTTTGTTGGTGGATGGGATGATTATTTGCATGAGAATAGAGGTATAGGGATAGTGATTTTATGGTTTCAAATCTCCATATAATCATATGCAAGCTTTAAAACATGAAACTCATACAAGCCCTAGAGGACTAAACTCACCATCATTTTATTTGTTTTGCCAAAGGAAAAGAGGGAGTAAAATGAGTGTACTTAATTCCTATGAGGCTTAGAGAATGAGGAAACTAGAATGCAAGCTTAAATTTTGAATTTGCGTGATTTTCTGTGAGTTTTGGGATTCTCTGCCCTATGCGCAATGTAGTTCACAGAAGCGCAACACCTCTCCTAGAAACACATCGCCACCTCCCGAAACACAGTGCCAAATTGAAACCCACTTTTGGAGACCTTAAGCTGCTCCAAATTGAGAAATTGATAGCTCATTGGAAATCTCTTGAAGTCAGCTATAATATGGACTCATCATGAATGTAATTTAAATATTCTAGCAAGGAGAAAATTTGATTTTCCCAAGGTCGCTCCAAAAACGCAGGGTGTCTCTGACAAAAGCGCAACTCCAACATGTCAAGAACTTTTGGATGCCTTCCACTAATCCAAATCACGATATGAATGTACCATTGGAAATATTAGGATGTATATTTTTCCATAGAGTATTTAAGAATGTAAAATGGCCTCTTCAAGGTTGACAAAAATGAGTTTCCCCAAGGTCACTCAAAAAACACAGCGTGCTTCTGCCAAAAGCACAACGCCAACTTGCAGAGCACTTTTGACTTTCTTCCTGGAGTATTTTTTTGTTGAAAGTGGTACGATTAGAAATATTATGATTTATTCTACACAATAGAGTCCTTAATCACTGCCAAAACCTACTCCAAACCCCTGAAAACCTATCTTGAAGTCAAACTATCCAGAAGTGCAACAAATCTCCTGTAGCAAGAGTAGTTTGTGCATTTCTCTCAAACCATAACACTTGTGCATAAACTGAAGGAGGTTTTTTTTCCTGGGACTACGCTGACAAAAACCACTTTCACTTTTGTAAAATTAGTCTCCATTTGGGTAGAAACATATTTTGAATAAAAAATTGCCCTATGATAAATGATGAGACAATGTAGTGTATTGCAGCATTGTCTTATTTGAAATAAAACATTACCTTTACCTTTATTTTGCTTTCCCTAAGCTACTAACTCCCTTTACCCATTGAATCACATGATAGACATGTTTTTGTTTTGACATATCATATCATCATGACTCATGGAGTGAAACCCTAGACCAAAACCTACAATGAGAAATTTAACCATTCCATGACCCAAGACATTTAAATGAAGATATGATACCTCGAGGAAGACAATGACCATGATGAGTGATTATTATACAGCAAAATGACCCCCTCATCAGTTCAAAGGGGAGAGACATGATAGCTGAAGCAAATACCAAGATCACGTGCCTTGTTTCCACACTAATGTTGGCTATACACTGACAACCTACTTTATAAAGATTCTTTGTAAGCCTAAGGAAGCGTTAGTGACCCTACTAACTCTAGCTACTAGTTCGGGAACAACGTTAGTGGATCCTAATGAAGTTCTAAATGTCAAAGAAGTGAATTGACTCATAAATATTTAGATATTTTCTCCTAAATATACTCAAGAAAAGAAAGGAAACATCTCAAGTTCGACCTATTTTTGGGATTTATAATCCTAATGAAGGAGACAGATGGGAAAGAGTTGAAAAGCATGGAAACTTCATTGCTTTTATCTTAAGGAACTCATGGAGGAACTTGGCAACCCTAACTCAATTGCTACAAAAGCAAAGTTAGGGCTATGGTGATAGAGGTTAGATCATTTGAAAGGTTATCTTACTTGATTATTGAGCATAGTATCAAACTTAAGCATAAGAAGTTGGTAAGAAGGGAGAGAGAGAGAGAAGCTGGAGGGGTAAGGGAAGGTTGATGCAAAAGATGGTTGTAATCACTCTTCCGACATTAATATAGAACTGCAATTGTGGTGTCTACTCTGTGGTGTTGGTACTATCATTCATCTGCTTTTTTGCCCAATACCTTTTAGCATGAGTAGCTTAGTTATGTGTAACTAGATGTCTTTATGTATTCATGTATTAGCTATCAAGGTTGTATGTTGTGATTATGCTTGTCCCTTCTATGTGTAGGACTTGATCTAGAGCCGGCTCAGGGGACTTCCACCTGGATGCATTGTGCTCTCTAGCAAATCTACACGGAGGCTTGAGGTACTCAATCTGTCTTGCTTTGATAGTTAGTTATTGTTTATGGACATGCATCTAACTTTGTGACAGCTACAGATAATCTTACAGTCTGCCAAAGGTCCCAAGAAGACCTTTGATGGTATCTCCATTCTCCATACACCATGCATTTTATCCTATAGAAGAATTAGTGACTCCACTGGGGACTATACATCTAGTTCCCAATTCACTCAGATAGTTCTCAATTTCCTCCTCCTTCTAAGACCTCCCTATACTTCTACATTCCCTTTCTAACCCACCAAAACCTTGCTGCATTCTGACTTCATATATTCAACCTTGAATCTGATCCTAAAAACCCTGTTTTGAGATGTTTTCCCACACTTAAGAAAGTTAGCAAACTACACAGAGTGTTAGTCCCCAAAATATTGACATACAACTGTGTCTATAAACTCAAAGGGATGGGAAGCATGCTCATGGACTGAAAAGGATCTGCAACTGCATTTTGTTACCAAGATCGTTGTATTCAAAGAATTTTTTTTAGGAAATAAGTTTTTTTTGTCTTTCTTAAAACATTTTTTATAAAAGGAAAAATCCACATTTTTTATTCATTCTTCTTCTTAGCTGGTTACAATATGATTTATTTTGGTTACAAATAGTTGTTAAGAAAACATTGGAAAGATTTATATTGGTTATGTATGTGTTATAATTACTAGGATGCATGTAACAAATATGAATATGTGAAAGACTCTCACCTGTAGAATACAACGTTTTTCATCGAATTGAATATTTCTTAAGCATTGTCTTGTGCATGATTTTGAGTTAGATTCTCATCACATTTCATACGTCAACTCCCCTACCAAAGACACTAAAAAGGTACACATAAAATTTACACAAAATCAATCAGTAACTCTTTATTGAGCAAACAAACATTAGCTCAGGCTAGGATCTTGGGATAGGCAGTGTGAGTAAACTACCCAAGGTCAGAAATCAAAACTAGTGTCATTAAAAGAAAGAAAATTAATGTTTCACTCATACTACTGGGACCACTCCAGTCAAAGCAGAGCTAAATACGAGAAAACATTGGACTGTAAGTGAAGGTATCCCACCTTCACTTGCAAATCCTTTGGGTATTCTGTATATTGGAGATCCCTTCAGGGATTTCGAAGCTGTGTTGAGGGCTCAGGTCTCCTACCCACATAGCGTACTATCTGCGATTATGTCCCCCCCGCTAGTATCTGTGATCTGAGGTGTCCTTAGTGGCCAACATTTTAGGGACTTACACAAGGTGATTGGGGCGGGCTGCCGTGGTACCTAACACAAACAGACCTACTCTGTCTTTAGTTTTTGGGAGGGTGCTCATCTTCATGAGAGTACTTGGCCCCTCAATCTAAGGTTCGGGTGAAGCTCTAGAGTAACCGTAATTGTACATTTGGCCAACCCTCTCTGTTATTCATTATGATATTGGGTTTCATCTCCAATGATCAGTGTTGATCAGATAGGGTCATCTCTGTTTGTTGATTTATCAACTTAGTGTATTTTTTATATTTTTTAGGTACCCATGTGTTATCATTGAGACTTTAACAAATATCACGATAAAATTTATTGATAAAAGTTAACGATCATCGTGGCTAGATCCAACCCTCATTGTCAATCTAGATAGTTGTTAGGACTTCCTCCAATCATTGTGGAAGATCTGTTGAGCTCCAGTGAATCGGATTCCCCATCTTCGGGAAATCAGTGTCCTAGATCTCACACAGAATCTGTTTGGACAACCGATGATTCAAGTTTGTCTGAGGATTTCTTTACCGAAGGATTTCTTCCTCCCTTTAACCCTCTGTTCATGAATCCGTTGGACCCACTCTTGGTTCCCATGGCACCTGTACTCCCTGTTTCTTTAGTTGGAAAATTTCCATCCATCCCATCGATGACTAACGGGTCATGGAAATTTGTGGACACTTTTGGTCCCCCACCACTTCCCCAGTCGACAGTCACCAGCACACCATTGATGGTGAACCCTGCTATCCCATTTGTCCTAGGTACAAACTCTCACATTACACCCTCCATGAGTGGCACCCAACCTTTGTCGAGTTCCACCCCTTTAGTCTCAAACTCTATACCTTCGACAAGTGCTACATACAAGGCTCCTTATAATGCTCAATATAGCATGGTTAGCGCAAGTCCCCTCAACCAACAATATGGTTTCATCCATTGTACATTTCAACCCCCCAGATTCAAGTATCTGGGGGCACTCCCAATATGCATATGCCAGTCGGGAAAGTAATATTTCCCCCTCCATTTTCAAGCATGCATGGTTAGTCACTAATTGACATGAGCATTCCTTATGTCAATGAAGGACATGTGGTTAGTTCTGTGGCGGGTGAGAATCCTCAAGGAGGTCTCAAGTAATCCATGGGGGCACCCTACTCACAAATTCAAATTATTCAAGGGGGAATTACTTATCTCGGGGGAGATTCTATACCCCAACATCACATTCCCCATGGAAAGCCACACTACAATTCCATACCCCAAGGCAACTACTATATCATCACCTTGGTCTGAGTCTGGGGCACCACAAACTCTTCCTTTCTTGGCAACATTGGATATCCCTGACTTGTACAAAATTATAAATGACCCCATCTATCATAACTTACTTTGGTCGCCAATCTCACATAAAAAACCAACAAACATCCCCAAGTTCGAAGGGAAACAAGGGGAGGATCTAGGCACCCATTTCACCACCTATCATCTTTGGTGTGTTTCCAACTCCATGGTGGACAATAGTGTCTAGTTACATCCTTTTCCCTGCACCCTCACTGGAAACTTATCTAAGTGGTACATTGAGTTACCACGTGTGTCAATAAATACCTTCGACGCTCTAGCGATGGAATTCTTAAAGCACTTCCAACTACCCATCCGCTATGAGATTGGGACAAAGCTCCTCACTTTATTACATCAAGATGCCGCCACCCACATCTTTGATCATATACATGAATGGAGACGTAGGTGGAGGTTAGTCAAAGCTCCCCTCCTAGACTATCTCTTAGTGGACTGGTTCTACAAGTCCCTACTCCCCCAAATTGGTAAAGATGTTGCTTTAGGTGGCGCGGTCACAGAAGACCAATCCATACGTTGAGCCCAACACTTAGATATGATATATTCACAATCTGGCACTCTTTACGATGTAATCCCCAATTCCCCTCACAACTCCAATGTTTCCACTACTCAGCACCCTAGAGCGCACGTTGATGGGATTATCGGCGCAACCACTGGGGCTGCTATAAAAAAACTCAGCAATCACATTGCCCAAATGTCAATGGACCCCTCTACCAAATCGAATGCTCTTCCTACCACTACAACAAACTATGTGTAGTCTACACAAAACATGGTGGTAAGAACAAGAAGAATAAGAAAAAGACTGCTCCTTCTGAGGAGCAATCAACAAAGCAGCAAAACCCAAAGCAAAAATGTGTTGCGCCTCCTAAAAATGGAAAGGATAAACCTGCCAGATTCCCTTGCAAAATATGTGCTAAAGCCCACATGACCTATCGTTGCCTACGTCTTCAAGAATGCATAGAGTACATTTCTAAAAAGGATACTGGTAGGATCCCCATTATCCTTAATAATCCTTTCCTTGCTTAGCAGTAGCAAAAACCTTATTGCAAACCAACCCCAACCCCCATGAGGGGGAAACTGTGGTTCACAATATCCTTCAGCTGGTGAAGGATCTTCTACCGTTTACACCTTTGAAATGGTAGATCTACAAACAAAAGCCAAATCCTATGGAGCTCATGTCGCTCATGCAGAGGAACCTGCCTAAAGTCAAAACCCACCGCCACCCAATGATTTGCATATCGAAAGGCCGGTTGTTGAACTTGTAATTCACCCCCCTAAAGGGGCACTTCGACACATAATGCACAATACATCTGCATGTGCTGCCCAAAACTATAGGATTATAGAAGACTTGGTGCAAGTGTTGTCGGCTATGTCGGTGCTCGAAGTATTACAAACATGTATAGCACAAAGGAAAGCTTTGCTTTTGGTTATTGGTGCTGTTAACACACAGGATTCCATAATTGCAATTTTTGACATGGAAAAGTGTAAACCTCCCCTTTCCCACCAACTTGCATTTCGAGTGTAAATTTTTTCGAAAGGTAAAGGTATACACAGAATTTTCATCGATGATGGTGCTTCTACCTATGTCATTTCAACTTCATGTTGGCCCACTCTGGGTTCTCCAACCCTATCCCCACCATCAAATTCCCTTAAAGCTTTTGGCAGCCACACTTTCATCCCAAAAGGTTACCTAGCTAGCTACCCCATCACTTTGTATGGGAAAACAATAACGATGGACATAGAAGTCATAGATAAAAAAATCTCGACTATAACTCTTGTTGGGTCACAGCTAGACATATGCCATGATGGCCATTGTATCTACTGTCTTTCGCATCATCCTATTTCCATTGGATGGAAAGGTAGTTACAGTGAACCAGTTGTCCTTCTGTGCCCCTAATTATTCCTCGTTACCATGTGGCTCTGTACCACTAGTAGGTGGTGTACCTGACTCTTACGTCAGTATCAGTACCGATCTACTGAAAGATTCTTCCCTCATGGGTTGTTTCCCTCTTCAGTCACCCAAGGTTTCACAGACAGTTAATATGATTTCATATATTCCTCATGAACAGACCAATCCATGGATCCTACTAGCTCCTTCAGAAATTGACACTTACAGAGAACAAATGTCGTTGTCACCAACTGAATTGGCCTACCATGCCATTTAATTTGCATCTACATCTCCAGTCACTTTGGTTACGGCCAACGATACCACTACCCCTCCCATAATTGCTCCTTCTTTTGATCCACTCAATCAAGTCTTACCTACGGACAAAGCTATTCAAGAAATCATGAGTTTATAAGAGCAGCCTTGGGAGGACTCTCACCATCATGTTTCGATATCTGATTCGGACACGATGCCTATTTAAATCTTGTCCCCTGACATACCAGAAATCGTTTCATCACCATATATGACTATCCAAACCTTGGAGATAGAAGGAAACATAGGCAATATTTCAAAGACATTGCTCATCAATATTTCTATCAAGACGGGCATCGTGGAAAACATCCAAATTGGAGCGGATTGCAATCCTGAGGAAAGTGCAAGCTTCACTTGCCTTTTCAAGTAATTCCACGATGTATTCGCCTAGTCTTATGAGGAAATGCTTGGCATAGATCCATCTATTGTTGAGTATGAGATCAAGCTTTACGAAAATGCTAAACTTGTATGACAAAGGCTTCAACTAGTCCATCCCCGCAAAATGGCAGCCATAAAAAACAAAGTAGAAAATTTGTTACATGTTGGTTACATCTATCATGTTCCTTTAAAGGAATGGGTTTCAAATCGGGTTCTTGTCGATAAAAAACAAGGAACCATCCGTGTATGTGTCAACTATCGAGACTTAAACACCGCATGTCCCATGGATAATTATCCAACACCGTTCATCGATCAAATCATCGAAGACTGCGCCGGTTGTGAATCATTTTCATTCATGGATGGATTCTTAGGTTACAACCAGATTGCTATAAAATGCAAAGAACATCACAAAAACACCTTCATTTGCCCATGGGGCATCTTTTCCTATTGAAAACTCCCATTTGGTTTAAAGAATGTTGGAGAAACTTTTCAAAGAGCCATGGACTACACATTTAATGATATCAGGCATATCGTTCAAGCTTACTTGGATGACCTTCCAGCCCATTCCAAGCAATGAACACAACACCTAAACCACTTAAGAGCCATCTTTCTTAGGTGTTGGCTTTACAACATCTGCTTGAATCCACATAAATGTGTTTTCTTTGTCGAGTCTGGATGCTTACTTGCATTCATTGTCTCCAAGTATGGGATAAGGGTTGATCTCAATAAGGTAAATGTAGTTACTCAATTGCACAAACCAATCAGGACTAGGAAGGAGTCTACTCGCTGACCCCGGAAATGGGCTCTATCTGAAAAAGTATTGTGCCTAGTATTGCATTAGGCATGTGCTTTGTAATTTTATGTATTTATAAGTTTTCCTTCCTTTTTTAGTGTGATTGGATTGTTTTGATATTTATTGGAGTATTTTTCTCATACATCCTTCTCGTAATGCAGATGTCTTCGTTACCCTTAACATATGTAGGATACGCAGATGGTGCCAGTTGTCACACATGACACATTGCATCAGCTACTTGAGTCATCCACACACCTGAGTCAAAACTATTTTGTTCTAGAGGGGTCTTTCTTGGTACCTCCATCAACAATATTGTTGAGTACATGTCCGTAATTTCACTTCTCATGGAAGCGTCATCAAGGGACATCTCCAATCTGGTGGTCAGGTTAGACTCCTAGCTAGTTGTTATGCAATTGACAAATCGTTATCACATTTGTAATCAAACCTTGTTACGTCATTATTTAAGGGTACGAATCCTAGAACATCAATTTGAAATAATCACATATGAACACATTCCTAGAAAATTTAATGCGATTGCTTATTCATTAGCTAACTATGTCTTAGATTGCCATTTGTCTCATTCACTATAGAAGCATGCATGAAAAGTAAAAATTTACTGGGTTAAAAATTTTACAAAAACATTTACGCCATCAAAATACCAAAATTTGGTTATATATATATTCTATATTATATATATATTTATTATAATATATATATATATATATCAAAATCCAATATTTTACATCGAAATATTCCAAAACTTGGATGTTTTAAGTACAAAATGGCTAATAAGGCCAGCTACAAACACCCATTGGCTACGCCAAAACACCTGCTAGAAAGAGCCTACTGCTCCTGAAATGTTAAAACCACTCTAGCTATCCTCTAAAGAGGAACCAGAAACTGCTCAAGAACACCGACTGTGTGCTGCTGCATATGAGTGGGAATCTCCCTCATAGCAAGGGGGGGACACCCATGCTCAAGCCCTCCAAGTTCCTCAGAACCTAGCAAAGACTGTCGGCATCACCCCCAGAAGGTAGTTTTCCTCCTCGTCGCATATGGCAGGGTTCGCCTATAGGTCATAATGGCACCACATCTATGTTAAGCATAAAGCTTCATGTCAGTACTTATTTCACCTATACAAACATTACATAAACATTCAAAAGCTAAAAAATAATTGAAGTACTTTTAAAAATCATTCTCACCTTGAGGAACCTAGTTGGTCCCGAGTAGCAGCATCAAGTCAGGGTCGACAGTGAATTCCATGCCCTCATAAGCATAGTCATCAATCATCACAATTTGGCCATGAAGCCACTAGAACAAATCTTCCTCGAAGAAAATGTTGGATCGGTCCTCCTCCTATGCGAGGATCGAGTGATGATCATCGCCCCTGTCTCAGCTCCCTCGGATCAAAGGTACCTAAGCTCATCCTTGGGTGCATAACAGGTACCCTCTTAAGAATGAATGAAACTATGAGAGTACCATACCCAAAACTATGTTGAGTACGAGTCTTGCATGCCATTAAATCTTCCTTCAACTGGTGAAGCACTACTTCGCACCAGTTGAACATTTGTGGCTAGACACAGTCAACTGCAAGCAACAGTTCAGCCTTTTTTGCAACGTGGGGACTCTTTGACCCCGCCAATGGCACAATCAAACATAAAATGGCCCTCATAGACCTGGACCTTATCCTCTCTATGGGAACCCTATTACTGACAAGTCCACTCTCAAGGATCCAGTAGGCTTGCACTAGCTCTAGGGTAGATCATGGATCTGGCCTTCCCCCAGTGAGTTTTGCCTGTGCCCCATGGCATGACAGACCAATTAAAAAGTAAGTGTCATCATGGTCAATATCCAGCTCATGATCTACAATCCTGAACACTTGCTCGTGTTCATCCCAGTGCTGGATAATCCATCTCAATAAATCCTCCTACCCTTTCATTAGCTCCAGCTTTGCATACTTTAGTAAACCACAACGGTGCAATGCAAGTATGCATGCTGTATGATTTCGCATCAGCAATTCATGGCTATCATGGGCCCGTTCTCTCTATAGGCTATACATTATGGCCTGAAACCTACGCAAAATAACCCTAAAATATTTAAAAATGGGGCAATACAACTTCAGGAACCACCACATGAGGTTATAAACTGTGCCCTTAAGCTCTAATGCCCCCCCCAACGATACACAAGGAGGATCAATGCCCTCCATCAGGTCATATAGGGCATTTAACATTCCCTATAGGCCTTCTAGAGGGCGTTAGTGCGTAAATAATACTTTAGGGCACCTCAGATCTGCAACATTCCACCCTAGAAACTGAAAAGAAATGTTAAGAAATGCATAGAGAAAGTTTTTAGCCTCTACCTAGGACCGACGGCACGTTGAATGGTTTCCCCGATCTCCTGTAATGGTCTGCAGAAAATCTGCTCCTCTTTGGCTCCAAAACACTCTCACAATTCTCAATTAGTGAAAATAATGCATGTGAAAGCTCAAAAAACTTCCTTATATTTATTTTTGGAGACATGATTTTTTGAAATCATCAAAGAGGCAGTAGTCCATTCCCCATGATTTTTTATCATGCATGAACCCATATGGATAGGAACTGCTGCTTTTTTATACTTTTTTATGCTTTTGATGAAAGTAACCTCAGGAATGAAGAGCAGTAAAAGCTGCATGCAATTCTCAAAAGAGCACTTTTATTTTATGGGCTATTTTCTCGGTCTCAAAAACTGAAAAATCCCCGATTTTTTCATCGTTGGGCTCACTAAAGACATATGACGACGGTTCGAGCAACTCTTTTTCGCTCTTTTTCTAGCTAATTAAACTGAAAAAGATCATTAGAACTTTCTTTTTAGGCACTTTTTTCTCACTCATAAAACTGAAAAAAAATCCCGAGTTTTTTCTTTAGGCTCGTTAAACATTTATAAAGATGACCCGAGCATTCTTTTATGTAGTTTTCTCACTCGTAAACTGAAATATCCCGAGTTTTTGTCACTAGGCTTGTTAAAAATCTATGGCAGCAACAACAACACTTGCTTTTTTGGGACCATTTCTCGCTCTTAAAATAAAAAAACCCACGAGTTTTTCCCCTTCTTCAGGCTCATTAAATCTATGAAGAAGGAATGAGCAGTTCTTTTACCTCTTTTTCCTTTCTCAATAAACTGAAAAATATACCTTGAGTTTTCTTCATTTGACTCATTAAAATTTCATGAAGGTATTGCATTTGTCATCACGTGACTCATTAAAAATTCAAGACAAAAAACAAGTTTATTCTATCTCCTCATACTCGTAGCAAAATTTGGTCAACATCTATTGAACATAGGTTTCTCTTCATCTGGATTCAATAGATTAACTCACAAAAAAGTAACCGATCCGGGCATACTATTAACCTTTTGTTGCACCAGATTAACAACTATGACAAAGGGACCACCATGGAGTCATTCTTTACAATATTTTTAGACTCTCTAAATATGAAAAGACCACCGAGTTGTCTAGTCTAGACTCATTAAATTACACAGACAAGATATAGAGTCACTCTTTTTACGATCCTTTTCAGACTCTCAAAACATGAAAAGATCGGTAAGTTTGCCTGTCTGGACTCATTAAACTAATTAGATAGGGCATAGAGTCGCTCTTTTCGCGGTCCTTTTTAGACTCTTAAAATATGAAAAGATCGACGAGTTTACCTGTCTAGACTCACTAAACTAATCTGATGAGGAAAGTAGACAATAAAACTGCATTCAATATTAGAAAGTGTGGTTTGACAATAGTCGTTCCCTTGAACATGGCACTCCCACAATTAAACCTTGCTTGTGACTGCCTCTCAATATGAATCCTACCATCCTATGAGTTTAGCCTAAATACCCCGATGTTCTTGCATCTTTGTATTCTAACACTCTTTGTTTTTCATGAGTCTAGTGCTACATGGTTAAAACTATTATCGTGCCTTCTATTGTTCAAGGGTTAACCCTTTGTTTCCTCCATCAACCCATCAAGAATATCCTTTCATCATGCCCTCTGTTTTTTAGATCTAATGCTCAAAGATTCCTCAAAAAACAAATCATTCTTGTCCCGTTTCGTGTCAATTGATGTTGGACACATTATTTCCTACCTTTCGACGGGCATCTTCCTATCGACTTCAACACTCTATCTAGGAAAACAACCCAGAAACACATTCAGTGCCTTGGTACTTGTAGATATTAGTAGCAGGTCGCCTTGTGTTTGATCAGGGGTTCTCATTATTAGCTTCTGGTTAAGTGATTCTACGGGTGTTCGAAAACAAAAACATCTTTCACACTCGTTATATTGCACTGTGGATCTTAGAGACCATCACCATTATTGGTGGCCTTCCTTGCATCTGTTAATGGTCTCCATTATTGACTGGTAATCAGATGATTTCGTGCATGTTTGACATCAACACATATATTGACATGTATCGATCTATGTTGTTCGATTAAGTGGAAATCAAGACCTTGGGTAGAGGCTTGCATCAATCAGCCTTGCTTCCTCTCCCAAGTTGCATATATTTTTTTTTGGAGACATCTCATCGGAATGATCCTATTATGACACTGGATCTTCATTGTGCTTATTGGCGGCCAACATTGTCATATCTCTTCTATGAGAAAATCACTCTACATAGGTACTGAGCATGGTAATGCCTGACTCAAGACATGATTTTAGTATTTATGTGTGTGTGTGTGTGTGTGTGTGTTGTATCAAGTTTTTTGTACCACCCAAAGCTCTGATCCTCTCTCTCTCTTTGTCAAAGAAGGAAAATTACAGTTAAGTAAATTATTTCGGCCATCGTTGCAGCCTCTGATCTCACACTTTAGGGGGCAACTGTTATACAACAAAATGGCCCCCTCATCAGCTCAGAGGGGAAAGACATGATATCTGAAGCAAAGACCAAGATCACATGCCTTGTTTCCACACTAACACTAGCTATACACTGAAAACCTACTTTATAAAGCTTCTTTGTAAGACTAAGGGAGCGTTAGTGACCCTACTAACTCTAGTTGTTAGTTTGGAAACAGCATTACTAGATCCTAATGAAGTTCTAAAGGTCAAATGAGTGAATTGACTCATAAATATCTAGATATTTGCTCGTAAGTATACTCAAGAAAACCAAGGAAACATCTCAAGTTCGACCTATTTGTGGGATTTATAATCCTAATGAAGGAGGCAAATGGGAAAGAGCTGAAAAGAATGGAAACTTCATTTCTTTTACCTTAAGGAACTCATGGAGGAACTTGGCGACCCTAACTCGATTGCTACATAAGCAAAGTGAGGGTTATGGTGATAGAGGTCAGATCATTTGAAAGGATAGCTTACTTGATTATTGAGCATAGCATCAAACCTAAGCATAAGAAGTTGGTAAGAAGGGAGAGAGAGAGAGAAGATGGAGGGGTAATGGAAGGCTAATGCAATGGATGGTTGTAATCACTCTTCCGACATTAATATAGAACTGTAGTTGTATTGTCTCCTCCGTGGTGTTGGTACTATCATTCATTTGCTTGTTTGTCCAATACCTTTTAGCATGAGTAGCTTAGTTATGTGTAACTAGATGTCTTTTATGTATTGATGTATTAGCTATCAAGGTTATATGTTGTGATTATGCTTGCCTCTTCTATGTGCAGGACATGATCTGGAGCCGACTCAAGGGACTTCCACCTAGCTGCATTGTGCTCTCCAACAAATCTACATGAAGGCTTGAGGTAATCAATCGGTCTTGCTTTTATAGTTAGTTATTGTTTATGAACATGCATGTAACTTTGTGACAACTGCAGATAATCTTACAGTCTACTAAAGGTCCCGAGAAGACCTTTGAGGGTATCTCCATTCTCCATACATCGTGCATTTTATCCTATAGTAGTGATGAAGACCATGAGTAAGTGAAGGAGCAGCAGTGACCTAGACACAATGGAGAGTGACCATATTTTATTTTGAAACATAGTGAAATGATAAAATTTGACCTCGAGACCCTAACAAACCTTGTAAGAGCATATTTTATAACTAGTGACTGACATGATGGGCAGACACTAACAAAATCCACCAGATATTCGCGAGAATTTCTCTTTAAGCATAATTTTTCTTCTTAACCATCCACAATGGCTTCTAGGCCTTGGGAGAAAGCTTGAGGAAGATCATAAACCACTTAGAACTCTTCTTTTCATCACTGTGATTTTATTTCCGCAATTAGGGTTTGTTGTTTCTCATGAATTCAATAGCACAAAAATGGTTTAGATTGATATCTCTTGAAGCATTTGTTGTAGTTTTAGCTATAATAGGATTTACTTTGGATGCAATAGTTTAGGGTTTATTTCATGGTATCTACCTTATGAAACTAAACTAGGTTTATTTCTTTGTCATCTGTTTTTTACAACATATTAGGTTTTTGTTTCCTTGTATTTTTCATTTCTTGATAAGAATTTTCTCTTATACAATAGGATAATCCATATTTTCCTTTCTTACAAAGTAGATTCAGTAGAATACCTCCTTTTGAACTTGAAAATTTGTCTTTCTACACCTTAGTTTGATTCATTACCTTAGAGAAACGTAGGTAGAACCTTGCTTACTGTGCATACAACATTTTCACCTTTTAAGTTTGTATGAATCTCGGATTAATAAATTAAATTTGGTACCTTTGGGAGTTACAACATGTAACAACCCCTAGTTGATTTTCCATGTAAATAAAATAATACCAAGGCCATGGGACGGGTATTCCAAGCTGAATGTTGGGAAAAACACTTTAGTGGGCATCACTTGTGATTAATTAATGGTTGCGGAAATTGGCAAAGGCATTGGAAATGGAAAGGAGGCAATAATTGGCATTTTATTTATGAAAATAAAGGAGACTAGGAGAAAAGGAGAAAAGTAAGGTGAAGGGAAAAATATTTGCATGCTAATTAAATTAGAGGGAAACTGAAGAAAATAGAGGCCTCAATGATAAAAGGACTTCTAAGGATTAGTTCATAGCCTTTTTTACAATTTTGGAGTTGAGCTCTCTTTCATTCTCTCAATCTCTCATCGTATCATACTCTTGCACACTTGGAGAAACCTTGGAGCATTCTTGGATCACTTGGTCATTCACTTGGATTTGGAGAAAGAAGGAAAATAAAAGTAGGAAAGAACAAGGGACCAACTAAAACAAAAACTACAATTGGATTCTTGGTACGTAAAAAGTGATGAGGATTATCAATAGGTAAACTATATGGGTCACAATGCTACTCTCCAGCTTATTAAATTGACTTTTCTCACATTTATTTACATATTTTGTTATATTTTTCTTAGTGAGAAGAGTAATGTGAGTTAATATGTCATGTGGCCTAATACGTGCTAAATGTAGGAATTGGATCAGTTTTGGGTTGACTTAAGTGCAAGAAATCATAGTAGGCAAGAAAAAGAGATTTTAGGATTTGGTATCCCTCCTTAACTCCTCAAATCATTCGAATATTCCTCCACCCTATCTCATCAACTTGGTGTCACTAGTAGCCCAAGCAAGATGAGTCCATTGATAGCTAAGCCAGTGATAGTCAAGGAAGAGATATTCTCGAGTTAGGGAGCTAATTCTCCCTATTTTATAGGGAGTTGTTGGTAGCTCCATTTTTGTATAAATAAGAGAGCCAAGGGACTCATTAGGATTAATTTTTTGTTGTAGCCAAGAGTCCATTTGAGCTGAAACATTTTGACTATTATTGTCATGATGTACTTGACATTTTTATGATAATGAGAAATTTTGTTTTGATCCAGCATTGAGTTGACTCAAAGGGTTGAAGCTCTTGGGTTAGGGCCCAACCCTAGCAGCAGAAGTTCCTCTTTTGTATTTGTATTCTTAGCTTAGAATGATAGTTAGTTTTTTAAGTTTATTTATGTTTTTTTTCTACTTAGCTTAGCAAGTTACTTAAAGTATTGTTTAACCTTGTTTCCATTAGTTTTAAGAGGTACATTAGTGTTGCAGTTTAGTGAAGGAAATTATACTAGAAAATCTTGTGACAATGGCCCCTATCTCATCTCCCTCATGGGATCATGATTAGAGGATGCCACTCTCAAAGCCCCAAAAATAAATTTGTCTTTTGATTATTTCATACATTAAGTTTCATTCTTATCTAGATAATTTGTGATTTCTTCAAATAATCTACAATCATTGTCTTGTTTTCTTAATATTGTTGTAGCTTAAAAAGCAGCCCATATCATAGATCTAGTCCTTAGTGGTAGATAGATCAGCTTCCTCAAATTCAATTCATATTTTCCCTATGTACATGTAGTGACATATAAATGAAAAGAGAAATAACTTTCATTACAAGGATTGTTGATTTGTAGGAAGGGACTCCTCCAACCAACTTCACCTAGGTATTCTCCACCTTCTGCCAATGCATACCAGCCCATAGTCCAAACCTCTAGTTTCTAGCTTGTTACATCCCTATAATACTAGTGATTCCCCCATTAGTATTGTCATTGTATCCCTTATTGTTATTATTGTGCCCCATAGAATCCCACTATTGCTATTTTTGTGCCTTTATATTATTATTGTTAGGTTGGCTTGGTTATATTGTGACCCCTTAGACTCTTATATATAGAAAGGAGGTTTTGTCATTTGTATCATCAAAGAATTTTTCATTCGTGTAATGTAAAGGAGGTTTCCCCATAAAATAGGCTAAATTCTAAGGCATTGTTCTAACTTTTCTATCTTTTTGTGAGCTGGTTTCATAACATTTGGTTTCAGAGCTTTGGATTCTAGGGTTTTGCTGCTCAAAACAAGTCATCATGGAATTGTCGCTATAACATTTTTTCTGCAACGTTTCAGAATAAAAAACAAAAATCCATTTGAGATGAAATCTTGCTAAGCCGTGGGTCTGAATTTCATATCTTGTCTCGCTATATTTTTGGAGATATGGTCTGAGGAAGTTAGGGTTTTTGCAAGCTCTAGAATTTGATATAAAATAGGTCATCATGGAATGTTCACTATAACGATTTCTCTACGAAGTTTCAAAAGCTAAAAAAAAATCCATTTGAGAAGAAATAGTTTTGAACCTTGGCTCCAAATTTCAAATCCTATATCGCTATATTTTCTGGTATATAATCTGAGGAATTTAGGGTTTTTCCAAACCCCTGAATTACATTCCAAACAGGTCACCTTGGGAAAATTGTCATAACTTTCTCTCTGAGCATCAGATTTAATTTTCGTAAGAAGTTTCAGAAAGACGACGGACTATAGTTTTGTGGGTACCATTTTCAGAACCTAAGGTTGAAACAGTGACCCAAGGCACGTCATACAAGTTTGATCTACTGAACAAGTCTATACTTCAGTCATCCTGGGAGATTTGGCATAACGATTCATTGGAGAAGGCATTCAGGTTGGAAAGAAAAATTATGGCAACAAGGAATCCTACCACTCGAAATCATAAATATGGAAGTGTTGCTACCCCTAGCCATCCACAACCTACAAGGTTGACACCACAACAACTGGAAGAAAAAAGAGCAAAAGGGTTTTGTTATAGTTGTGATAGAAAATACACTAAAGGTCATAAGTGTGCCGAGAAGAAATTATTTTACATAGATTGTGAAGAGGAGGAAGAAAAGGAACAAGAAATGTCAAAATAAGAGGATATACACTAGGAACAAACCCTAGAAAAAAAAGAAATGAATATGACCATATCTTTTAATGTATTGGTTGGAATTACCACTCCTCGAACTATCAAGATAGAAGGGCATATCAAGAAGAAAAAGGTAATAGTGTTGATTGATTCAGGAAGTAACCATAATTTTATTCATTGTAAGATAGCCAAGGAATTGAATTGCTTCCTATATCCAGCACCAGAGTGTCAAGTGATGGTTACAAGTGGAATAACCATAAATTGCTCATGAAAGTACCACAATATCAAGCTATCCATGGGAGAATATGTATTGAATAGCCCAATGCTTTCCATTCCAATGGGTGGTGCTGATGTTGTAACAGGAGTCCAATGGCTATAATCCTTGGGTACAATAGATTTTAATTTTCAATAAATTTTCATGAAATTTTGTACAAAAGGAAAGGAGGTTGACATAGGGAAACCGGGAAAGATAATCAACTCTAACAAAATGAAAAAGCTTCTAAAGAAAGAACAATGAGGCATAATTGCAAAATTAAGTTCACTAGAGGTTCCCACATCGAAATCATCCATTTCTCCAGATCTCCAAAAAGTCTTGGACAATCATTCCAAGGTATTTGAGAATCCCAAAGGCCTCCCACCTATTCGTGATCATGATCATGCTATCAATTTGATTCCAGGAATTGTTCCTCCAAACATCATGCCTTATAGATATCCCTATGTCCAAAAGAGTGAAATTGAACATATGGTTGCAGAAATTCTAGAGGGTGGTATAATTCAACCTAGTCAAAGTTCTTTCTCTACTCCAATAGTATTGATTCACAAGAAGGATGGATCATGGCGCATGTGTCTAGATTATAGGGATCTCAAAAAGCTCACTATTAAAGATAAATTTCCCATTCCTGTCATTGATGAATTATTCGATGAATTGCATGGATAAATTTACTTCACCAAGTTGGATCTTCATTCAGGATATCATCAAATCAGAATGAAGATTGAAGACATTCCAAAAACATCATTTAGAACTCATGAGGGTCATATGAATTTTTGGTCATGCCTTTTGGCCTTACTAATGCACCTTCTACATTTCAAGGTTTGATGAATTCCATTTTCAAACCCTTCCTTAGAAAATGTGTGTTAGTATTTTTTGATGATATATTAATCTACAGAAAGACTTGGAAGGATCATGTCCAACATGTTGACATGGTGCTCAAACTATTGGAGAAACAATTATATGAAAAAATCTCCAAATGTTTCTTTAGAGTGCAAGAGGTGGAATATCTGGGTCATATTGTATCCCATGAAGGTGTTAAGGTAGACCCTAACAAAATTAAAACCATTAAAGAATGGAAAATCCCTGTTGGAGAGGTAAATCCCCTCTACGGATAGACGTGATCCCTACTAGCCCAGAACGGGTCTAGCAACAATCAAACAATGCTATCACGCAAGTTCCTAATTGCAAATAAAGAGTAGGTGATGAAGACCTACTTGGGATCCAACGCTTTAGTTTGTAGAAGAGATGTCGCCCGCGTTCCTTTGCCTTGGCCGGTCACGATCCTCCACCATCCACGTGAATGGACACCTGCACACAAAGAGAACAACAAAAACACAAGCGTGAAATCTAATATATGCAATTATACATCAGTCAGGAAGGATATAATTCAACATCAACCATTACAAGTACAACGAGAATGGAACCATAATGATAGTAATCTATTATTAATAATTCAACAAAGGAGAATACAACCAGCGTCTTGACGTCAAATCATCCTTTGGCTGGGTGCTCAGCTACACAAGTCTTGCAAAAGCTTGAAGGGGTGAGGGACAATCTCTCTCTCTCTTTAGTGACAAAGTCTCCTTACTTAGGGAAAGCCTTATGGATACAAAGAAGGCTTCTTGCAACTCCAACTTTTTGATATCTTCCTTTCAGCACAAGTATTGCCATAAGAGTCAAAGCTATTAGAACCAGAACTAGAACTAGAACTAGAACTAGCTTGCTCAAGCCAAGAGAACAAGCTTTTATAGAGGAGAAGGAAGAGATAAGGTCAATCCCCCACAATCATGGATTTGGCTTCATCACTTGGAAATTTCCATGGAATGGTGGCAAACAACTTTCCATCCAAGGAGATTCGAAGCCAAACCATCCTCACTCAACTTGGAATTAGTTTGGTGAAAGAGGTGGACAGAACCTTCGGAGGTTTGAGTAGTTGAAAACTTTGCCCAAAATGGTTGGCACGATTGTGACTCTGGGACAGAGCGCTAATGGCGCACCCTCTCATTAGGATTTTCCCCATTGGCGTGGGCATAACACAGGGTACCAGCGCTAATGAAAAAAGGGCTATTTTTAGGGGCAATGAGCAGGAGATGTCTTAAGGGCATATGAAGCTCATGTTTAGAGGTAAATAAGGCAAGTGGTTTCAAGTCTTGTCACTTCTCCAAAGTCCCGGGAATGGGTCCTCCAAGATGCAGGAGAGGGTAACAGGGACGGTGACAAACGGTGACAAATTACTGTGTAACAGATGCCCCCTAAAGCATGAGGCCTGAGAGAGAGAGGGGTGAAGTGCTTTACAAGAACATGTGTGACTGAAACACTGCCGCCGAAGAACCTACGAAAAGAAGTACAACTGATATCTCAAGTACATGATATATATGTGGTATGGGCGCAACCATCCATAACAGAGTATAAAAACTAGATCCCAGGCATGGACGCAGCCAACCGATGAGGATCTATGAATGGACTCAGGTATGGTCGCAGCCATCTAATGAATGAGTCATGTAATGATCACAATAATCCACAAAATGCAACCCAAATCTCAATACGCATAATCTGGGGTCTTGCGCTCCAACTCGACCTGAACATAGTACAAGTTCAAGCATGTGAATATAGGAGTCGAAGTCGAACATGCATGAACATCGTCTGATTACCAGTAAATGATGAAAACTGTTAACAGACGCGAGAGGTGCCACCAATAATGACGATGGTCCTCAAGGTACTATAGGTACAATCCACGGCGTGTGAATAAATGATCCAGTGTCGAACACCCGTAGAATCATCCGATTGGAGGCCAATGATGAAAACCTCGTGTCGAACACGAAGAACCTGCCATTGAGGCATGCAGGCTCCAAGGTACCTGAAGGGAGTCTCTAGGTCACTTTCTTGGGATAATGAGTTGAAGTCGACAGGAAGTGATCTTGATCGAAGGTGGGCCATAATTTTTCCCACATCATCGACACGAGACGGAAAGAGACAATATGTTTTGTGTGAGATATCGGAGGGAGGATGAGTATTCTGCAGAGGTCAACTTCTCTTGAACATATCGGTGGCACAACGATGGATTTGGCAGTATTTGAGGTCAAATGATCAGGGGTCATGATGACGAGACAATGAGCAGATGAATGTTCAAATAGGATAACCCAAACCCATGGAGGCAAATGTGAAGCGAGATGAGATGTCCCCACCCAGACGTGAATGCAGAAAGTGCCATGTTCAAGAGCGACATACTGCCAATGACGACGATTATCATTCCTTTATTCCCCCACCATTTCTGGCGAGTACCCCGGTTATTTTTGGATGGAAAGCTTGACGGGGATAGCATATGCTTGAGGAGTGTCATTTCGACGGAATCCGATGTCATTAAGTTTTAACGAGTGTGACAAAGGAAGAACTCGGCGTCTTTTCATGTTTAGACAGTTTGAAAAAAATAGCGAAAAGGAAACTCTAGGGGTGTCCTTTTTCATAAAGTTGTGTCTCTCGAGCCCAAAAAAGTATAAAACCATGGTCGAAAGAACCACCCGATCATTACGACCGAGGAGTACTTTTCATAATTAGTGACTTTGATATGAAAAATTAAAAAAGCGATCAAAACCACGTCGCTTCGTGACCGTTAACGAACCTGAAACGACAAGGGTCCGACAATCTTTTCGTTTTTACACGGTCGGAAAATGGTTTAAAGATTACTGCCTCTCATTTACACTTAACGAGTCGAGAGGGCCAACCCGGCAATCTTTTCATCTTTAAACGGTCAAAAAAGAGCTGAAAGAAGACCTCCATTTTTATTCTCTTTAACGAGTCAAAAAGGAAAAAATACTCGGCAATCTTTTC